>ML256875.1:10819-33637 GCA_005239495.1 Nicotiana undulata
CACCCCCCCCCCCCCCCCCCCCCCATAATTAAACTAGTAAAGACAGAACTAGATGACTGAAGAGGAAATTGCTGGTGTTTTCAAACACCTTTCTATGTGTAGTAGCTAAGTTGCTCGGACACGGGTGCGGATCTAGAGGTCGGATCTTTCGAGATATAAATTCTAAAATTCAAGGATACAAGATCCTAATACGGATACAGGTGCGAGGTTCCGGGTTAAAAATAATTCCAAAAAAAAATCTCTAAATTATGAGAAATTTACTGGAATACTTATATATAGCTTGTAAAGTGTGGATTTCTTTTTTATTCTCAAGTTGTAGATAAGAAAAGAGTAATTTCCTACATAAGGTCCATTTTCTTCAAATTTATCCTAGTTTTGTTTCTAATTCTGGAAATCAAATTGTATCTCGTCTCGAAGTTTTCCGTCTGTTGTGGTCAAAGTACCCAAAATTGTTTGACCAAATCTGGTACGGATACCATACCTATACCCACAGTAGTGTCGTGTCGACATGGGTGCAGAACCTAAACTACCATGTCGGAGCAACTTAGTGTAGGAGAAGCTCCCTAGCCCGACTAATGGCATTAACCGTGGAGAAGTTATGATTTCCCTCTCATAGTTGTGGAAGGGAGAAGGCCATAGAGATACAAATGAGCTCGGAGTTAGAGGTAAAGGATCCCATGATACCTGAAAAGAGTGAGTGGAAGTGTATGTTCTACTCAAGTCTCGGGAGGGCAATATGCTTTTCTTTGTTTATTTGCAATCGATGTTCCCATTCTGTTTGGCCCTTCCTTCATCTAAAGGTTACCGTACTTGACGATTACAAATTGTTTGATGCACAATACAAAGACCATGTGACAGTGTTGTCAAAGGCGCGCTTAAGCCCTAAAGCAAGGCTCAAAACATGTTAAGCGCTTCGCCTCGCTTTAGGGGCGCTTCAGTGTCACATCAAGGCTCAGAGCATGCTTTTCCTTGCCAATGAGTGTAATCCTGAAAAGACGACACTGAACAATTGATATTTCACTTTATCGTAATAGTTTTTTAATTTTATTGTCCATATATTTGTTATTCATGCTTATAATTATTGGTCTTTGACTACATATACATATTTTTACTTTTTCTCCAGCTGTGTCTTTTTTTATTAAAGCCCACGCTTTATATGCGCTTAAAGCCCCAACGGGCCTTAGAGCTTTTCTGCGCTTTTAGCCTTTGATAACACTGTTATGTGAAAGTTATTTTTCATGAAGGTAGTGGCTGGCTCAATCATTTCTGCTCAAGGAAGGAGTAGAAACAAGGACTTCACTGAGACAAAATATAAACCATTGGCTTTTTTTTTTTTTTTGGACAATGTGCAAATGGGAAAGAATAGCTTGTGAATTAGTGAAAATTGTGGAAAAGAGTGAAGGAAATAAAAAGGAAAGTTATTCATGCTTATAATTATTGGTCTTTGACTACATATACATATTTTTACTTTTTCTCCAGCTGTGTCTTTTTTTATTAAAGCCCACGCTTTATATGCGCTTTGCGCTTAAAGCCCCAACGGGCCTTAGAGCTTTTCTGCGCTTTTAGCCTTTGATAACACTGTTATGTGAAAGTTATTTTTCATGAAGGTAGTGGCTGGCTCAATCATTTCTGCTCAAGGAAGGAGTAGAAACAAGGACTTCACTGAGACAAAATATAAACCATTGGCTTTTTTTTTTTTTTTTTGGACAATGCGCAAACGGGAAAGAATAGCTTGTGAATTAGTGAAAATTGTGGAAAAGAGTGAAGGAAATAAAAAGGAAAGTTTATTTCGAGAACCTCTCACATAGAACAAAAAGGTGATATGATTCAGTTGCTGACGCTTTTCCCCTTTGATTCCCCTTTGATCCCCTTTGTTGGAACTATTGCTCCTTTGGTGACTCGAACCCACAATCTTGAGGTTGTAGGTCGGGGTGCTGACCATCGGAGCAACCCCTCGTCCCACAAAGGAGTTAGGGTTATATACAGGGGTAAGATTAACCCAGCTAAAAAGATTAACCAAACATCTGGCCTTTCCCTTGAGTGTTAGTTGGCAGTTGAAATGCCATTAAAGCATCTTTGATTCCTTTCTGACCATATGCACTACAAAATACAAGCAGGAACCGTAGACCAGATCCTTTTGATGGACTTCTGAACTTTCCAGGAACTCCAACTTGCAAAGGCCTCCCTAACACGGCAAGCATAGACCATTCCAGTCCAAAAAGTGTTGGAAAAATGTTCCAAATGCCTGTTGCAACTGGATCATGAAGAAGTGATTGTTTGTTTCAGATTGCAAAGGCACATGTGACATGTGTTAGCAAGTTGAAAATCCTTCCTCTGCATCAATACGTTAATAAATTGTTAACATCCAATTACTATCATACCACTATTTATAAGCTATACCGGAAGCTATAAGTCTGCTCCCTCTGCATCAATTGCTCCTTTCATGTCTTAATTTTTTGACATTTGTTTGAAAAAATAATTCCAAAACTGGATGTCAAACTGAAGGAGATTCTCAGGTCTCGTGCTTTGTTTAGATCCTTGGTCCAGCCGCTCTCAACTCCTAATATATTTATACTCCATATTTATTTGATGTTCCTTTTCAATGTGTTCCCATGAATTCCAATCTTGTCGTCAATCACATGGGCTCATAAGTGTGGACTAAACAGCAACTTCGAGTATTGTTGGAGACCAAACTAGCTTTTTACTTAGTATAAGTTTGAATTCAGTGTGTCTGATAATTTAGTGCCACATTTAATAGCTGTTCGAGAGAATCAATTGTCTATACCGATACTTGGGATAATGTAGAAGCGACAAGCTTAAACTGTGGTACTGCGTTAAGAAAAGCAGAATATCATCGACCTGAACTTTGCAACTTGCATACCTCTTTCATGTCATAATACCAACCTGATTTCTGGTATATTGAACCAGAATCTTCTTCTGATTTTGTTACTGTAGTATATTGAACTAACCCTTTCAAACTTCTGATTTTGTTAATGTGCAGGTTCAAGCACTAAGGCTCGTAGTGTTGTCTTGTTAGCCTCTCAAGCAAAAGGAAAAGAAGTTACCTGGTGATATAAGTTGAGTGTTACCAAACCAGTAATATTCTTGATGCTCAAGTTGCGTGCTTGCAAAACAGCTGAGCTACAATCTTGGAGATATGTTGGGTGTGCCAACCTCTTGATCTTGTTTTTCTGGTTGAGCCATCGCCAGAGCTGTATTTTGAAGATGTAAATTGTGAAATTAAATGCCCCTATTCTTGTCTGAACCCTCTTATATTTGTGGTGTCGATATTTTGTTATTAGGACATTATACTGCTTCAGTAAGTGAATCTTGTAGACAGCAGGGTTAGGAGTTTGCTGTGATTTGGTTGACATAGCTCATTTGACCGTGTCGGTTAATGCATTCTGAATCTACAGTGGTGTAAGTGGATTTGTACAAGGACCAACTTTAACTTTAGTTATCCTGATAACTGCAGGAGCAGAATTTTGAATGCCCTAACTTTAAATTGTGTAGCTAGTGGTAATCTTCTCTATTCTTTGACAATATAATGTAATGTTGCAATGTAATGTAGCTAGTGGTAATCTTCTCTATTTTTGGAAACGGCCTCTCTACCCTAGGGTAGGCGTAAGGTCTGCGTACACACTACCCTCCTCAAACGCTACTTGTGGAATTATACTGGGTTGTTGTTGCTATGTAATTTTCTACCTTTCCCTTTCTTTTTGTCTATCCCCTCTTGGAAAAGGGTAAAAAGAAAAAGTAAGGCTTTATTCCACCACAGTAAATACTAAAGTTGAAATCTTTTTTAAAAGGGACATTGGAGGAAATACTTAATGATAGCTTGGGAAGAAGATTCAAGCTTACAAGATCTAAATTTCCAAATGGTGTGATTGTGTCAACACAGGCGTAGTTATTATTACTAAGATAATTAATCGTGAGAAAATTTGGTTAGATATCTAGTTAACTACGTTGTATTAGTAATAGTATGTTAAGAAACTAAGCTCAAAGTAACAATATAGAACAAGAATAACAAGCTAAGAGATAGAGAGAAAGAGATGAGAGATTCATACTTATCAAGTGTTTTCCAAGTGTGTACAATTTGATGTCCAAACCCACTATTTATAGGATAATATAGGTAATACAAAGGGATGCTAAGAGATATAGAGAGAAAGAGATGAGAGATTCTTATTTATCAAGTGTTTTCCAAGTGTGTACAATTTGATGTCCAAACCCTCTATTTATAGGATAATATAGGTAATACAAATGGATGCTAAGAGATATAGAAAGAACGATATGAGAGATTCTTATTTATCAAGTGTTTTCCAAGTGTGTACAATTTGATGTCCAAACCCTCTATTTATAGGATAATATAGGTAATACAAATGGATGCTAAGAGATATAGAAAGAACGATATGAGAGATTCTTATTTATCAAGTGTTTTCCAAGTGTGTACAATTTGATGTCCAAACCCTCTATTTATAGGATAATATAGGTAATACAAATGGATGCTAAGAGATATAGAAAGAACGATATGAGAGATTCTTATTTATCAAGTGTTTTCCAAGTGTGTACAATTTGATGTCCAAACCCTCTATTTATAGGATAATATAGGTAATACAAAGGGATGCCATTAGCATTGCATTAACTCTTGAGATCATGGGGGAAGATCATGGAGGAGGTTATGGAGGTGTAAGAATTACAACCATAATGGTAAGAAGTAGTGGGAGGTTAATGGAGAAGAATATTGGGGGTAACTTCTTTAGGAGTTATAAACATCTACTTATATAATTATAATATTTCATACACTCCCCCTTGGATGTCTATAGATAATGTGCCTCGTTAAAACCTTACTAAGAAAAAACCTTGTAGGAACAAATCTGTAACGACCCGACCGGTCGTTTTGAGATCTAACGCGACATTTGGCGGTTGGAGGCCATGAGCAGCTCCATTTCATGTATTATGACTTGTAGGCGTGGTCGGAATTGAATTCTGGGAAGTTCGGAGTCGAATTGGAAGGAAAATTGTCAGTTCGGAAGCCTTTAGATGGAAGAATTGACTAAGACTGAATTTTTAAGTAAAAGACCTCAAAATAATGATTTGAAGGTTCCAGCAGGTTCGTATGAAGATTTTGGACTTGGGCGTATGTTCGGATCGGGTTTCGGATGACCCGGGAGCGTTTCAGCACATATTGTGAAAATCAACATTTTTGAAGAAATTTCATAAGTCTGGGTTGAAGTACATTTCAGTGTTATCGATGTCCGTTTGGGATCCTGAATCTGGGAATAGCTCCATATGGTGATTCTGGTGTTAGGAGCGCGATCAGAAGTAAATTCGGAGGTCCGTAGGTCATTCTGGATTCATTTGACTAAAGCTAGAAATTTGAAAGTTTTTGAGTAGTTGGATCGGAAGAGGAAATTTTGATATCAGAGTCGGATCCCGATTCCGAAAGTTGGAGCAGGTTCGTAATGTTAAGTGTGACTTGTGTGCAAAATTTAGGGTCAATCGAACGTAGGTTTTGCCATTTCAGCATCGAATGTAGAAGTTGGAAATTTTAAAGTTCATAAAGATTCAATTGAGTTGCGATCCCTAGTTTCGATGTTATTTGATGTGATTTGAGGCCTCAAGCAGGTCCGCATTATGTTTTGGATCAGATTGGTGTGACTGGACGGGGTCCCGGGGGCCTCGGGTGGATTTCAGATGATTAACGTATCAAATTTGGAGTTGAGGAAGGGCTGAAGCATCTGGTGTCTGGTGCGACCGCACCTGCGCAATAAGGGCCGCAAGTGGGGCTTTGGCGTCGCAGATGCGATATTTGGCTGGCTTGGCTGGGGGCGCAGGTGCGAGGTTATTTCCGCACCTGCGTAGGCGCAGATGCGGAAAAGGAAGCGCAGGTGCGAAGCCTTCTGGGGAAGGAGTAAGCCACAAGTGCGGGTGCTTGGGCGCACCTGCGGGCGCGCAGGTGCGAGGCTGGAGGCCGCAGGTGCGGAAGTCGGGTCTGGGCAGTGTGTATTTTAAAACCGAGGTCTTGGCTCATTTGCACCTCATTTCTTCAATGGTAGGCGATTTTGGAGTAGTATTTTCAGCATCTTCCATAAGGTAAGTGATTTCTTCCCACCTTGAGTTAAATACTTGAATTATACACGAATTAGAGAAGAAAATTTATAGAAATTCGGGGTTTTGGGAGAAAGACCTAGAATTTATATTTTTGGATTTTGACCACGAATTTGGGCATAAAATTGAAAGAGAATTATATATTTGAGTTCGTAAAGTTATGGGTAATCTTTATCTTAGAAAAATTTAGGAATCTGGGCACGTGGGCCCGAGTGCAATTTTGTCAACTTTTCCGAGCGGAGTTGGGAATTTATATAAATTGAATTGTTACAAGTATTAGAGTATATTTTCATTGGTTTTCCAGTTATTTGGCTAGTTTTGGGGCGTTGTGCATCAATTTGAGTCATCGGAAGGGCTTGGAAGCCGGTATTGAATCTTCGGAGCGAGGTAAGTCTCCTTTCTAACCTTGTAAGAGGGAATTATCCCCATACGTGAAGTTATTAACTGTGTGTCATTATTTGTGGGGACTACGTACGTACGAGGTGATGAGAGTCCGTGCATAGTGACTATTCTTGTTATGTCCGGGTAGTTAGGTTCACACCATGCCTTGTAAATTCCGCTAATTGAGCCATATGCCTTGTGTTTTCCTTGTATGCAAGCTTGTTTCCAAGAAATCCTAGAACTTGATGTACTTAGACGAATCTTTATTTTAGAAAAGGATTTAAAGAAAAATGTTGTGTTTACGTATGACCGCTTCGCAATATATATTCCGCGAGCGGAGTTATTCTTTACACTACTCTCATGGGAGCGGGTCGTACGCTACGCCAGGTTAATAGATGCATCTATAGTTCGAGCGTTCGACCCTTAGGCAGTGCACATTTATTTATTGTTGGTTTGGGCCGTTCGACCCTCGGCATTTCCTGCGCATGATATTTCTAAATACCATTTGTGATTCGAACTGTTAAATTGCCTTAAGATGTAAATTGCTAATTAAAAATGACGGAAACTAGGATTTACAAATTTATGGAAAAAGTTGTCTTTTCCTGTGGTTATTGTTATTTGATTTTAATACTCATGTTTGACGTCACACTTGATTAAATCGAACTGACCTTTAGCTAGTGTCAAAGTCGACATCTCGTCACTACCTCTTCGAGGTTAGGAGGGATACTTACTGGGTACACGTTGTTTCCGTACTCATACTACACTTACTGTGAATTTTGTTGCACAGGTACATGTATATCTAGTGGCCCCGTTTGGCGTCGTGGCATGGTTGATATGGGGACTTAGGCAAGATGCACCATCCCGAGATGACCCGCAGCCGGCAGAGTCTCTCTCAGATGTATTGTATTGTATTTTAAATTCTTTGTCCAGTTTGCACTCCGGACAAACATTGTACTACATGTGTACTTCTTAGAAATTTGCTCATGCACTCGTGACACCGGGTCAGGGGATGATTTGGGATGTATTTGTTAAACGAATTGTTAAAAACATCATTATTTACTTAGTAAATTTTATTGATTTTTATATAATGAGATGAAAAGTCGATTTCAAAATACTAAGATAGGAAATCAAATAAGCTATTTAGTGTTGGCTTTCCTGACGGTGGTGTCCGGCGCCATCACGATCTTAACGGCTTTTGGGTCGTGACAACGTGGTATCAGAGCACTAGGTTCCCTTAGGTCTCACGAGTCATGAGCAAGTCTAGTAGAGTCTTGCGGATCGGTATAGAGATGTCTGTACTTATCTTCGAGAGGCTACACGGCTGTTAGGAGCACTTCCTTTCTTGATTCCTTATCGTGTGATTTGATTCCTTTGAGGCTTATGCCTACGTTCCTCCCTACTAGATCCTACTCGTCGCGAAGCGTTTGCTATAAATATGGGACTTGAGGAATTGTAATGGTACTACAGATAAGGTGCAGGATGTTTTCCATGCGTAGTTATTGGGATATTCTCGTCGCCTTGTGGAAGGATATTCTGTCATTTCAGCTCGGTAGCTGCACTCCTGAGATCTTTGAGGCTATGCGCAGATTTGCTATGATGCTTATGATTGGTTATCGCATGGTGTTGATGTGATGATAGGGAGCTTGTCCATGTGTTGGGACAATGAATGACTTGGAAGGAGGTCTTCTCAGAGCGTGATTTCGGGATTTCAGTATTTTATTTCCGGTGGAGGAATGGCAATTGGACTATAAATGTACATGTTTGGGTTGATAAGGTAATAAGACTTGGTGTTTTCAAGTGAGGGGGAATTTTCATTTGTGATGTGGTATCATTGTCTTTGATCGGATAGAATGTGTTAAGTTCGCCGGTGCTATAGTTTCTTCGGTTGTATTGGCTTAGAGTATTGTGAAGTAGTATTGAAGAAGCGACTGTCAGAGATCGTGGTGTGCGGTGGTTCAGGATTGAATAAGTATTTCTAATGTAGGCGACTCGAGAAAGATGATCTTCGGAAAGGTTTAAAGTTGTGGTGATCTGCTGGTATAAATGCTACAGAGAATGATATTGATTTGAAGCACCAACTAGGCAGCATGCGATGAAGGAAGACATGTGAGAAGTGTCAGGTGGCGGATAAATTTCTAGATGGCCAGGTGTGAGAAGCGGAAGCCGAGCAGTTTCTTAGAGGGGGAGTTTGACCAAAGTGGGAGAGCAGCAACTTAGCATATGAGTTCTGTGGTAAGATAGATGCACATTTTTAGGAGAAGTTTGGAGTGATTTGAGAATTTTAGTGGACGATGGTTGGGTCCACGGGCTTAAATTGAAATATTGGTTATTACGGCGAGAGATTTGATTCAACAAAAAAAGGGTTGTTTGACTTGAATAAGGATGCAATATAGCTGTGAATTGGAAGATATTATCGCGCATTTAGTTGATGTACATAAAGAGTGAAGGGACTGGTGCAGTTGGTGAATGAGAATGGGCCTAGGATGGGGTATCGTGGTCGTAGTGATTGTTCCCCGTGCTACAACATTGGAGGATGTCGGCATGTAATTTCCACAGGTGGGTTATCTCCTGTGAGCAGGTTAGTGATCGTGTGGTTGACAGGTTTCTGCGAGGAATTCTATTAGCTATTCGGTAAGAGGCAGAATATATGGATGATGCTAGATATTTAGAGTGTTCATGAAATGCTAAAAGAAGAATTTAGAGGAAATTTTACGGGTTGGTTGTGCAAGATCATGTCAGCAATGAAGAAAGAATTTTGGTGGGTTCCAGAGTTGTGCAAGGAGTAGCTTCAAGCTAATTGGGAGAGTCCCACCGCCGACGATTGAGTTGCAGGATTATCTTCTCATGGGGATTTGAATTTTTCGGCGTATTGGCAAGTTATTATAGCTAAGGGGAAAGGAATAAAATGGTAATTGAGCATAGGATTTGATAAATGTGTGCAAAGGTTGGCCTTATTGAAGCAGGTTTAGGCGTTGGGAAGATTCAGAATTTATGCTTAGTACAGAGGTAATTTTCAAGGGAAGTGATTCAATCGGGTGCCTTATTTAGATGGGTGTTCAGGTGCCAGTGAAGCCGTGGAGTTTATTATATTCGGGACCAAGCCAGAGTGGGTGACTCTCAACAACGGTCCTAGTAAATTCAAAGGTCAGAATGTGGTTTCTAAGGATTTCAATCCCACAGTATGGTTAAGAATCGAGCTTTTGCAGCGGATTATGAAAACGGGGCTTGGAGTGTTCTATGATATTCTCAACTTGCAGAGTAGAAATTTGAGGAATGAGGGAAACATGACTTTGGATTCGTAAAGGAAATATCAGGACGGGTGTATTAGATGAGGGTGCGAATATGCGCACAAGGAGGGTATGCGATGGTTTGTGGGATTGAGACAGCATTGTCTCGTGATTCAAGGCCACTCGAGATGAGTGAAGATTGAGTTCGTTATGTGTTGAATAGATTTACTATCATTTCTGAGGCAATTAAGGATAATTAGAATAAGTTAGGTTGGTTAGCCATGGTTGCACTGGAATGATGGTCGCAGTGATCAGTACTTCCGACGTGACTAGATTATGCGCGTGATTTGTGACAGTATGTGCGAGGCTTGACGGCTGCCGTAATTGATTTTTATTGGAAGTATCCAAGTATTATGGCATGTTGTGTGTAGGCAGATCCCGAAAGGATTATGGTGGCATAGACTATTACTTGAGAATTTGCATATACTGTGATTATGGGGATTCACTCGTGTGTTGTGATGGTCCTCTTGAATTGAGGTAAGTAAAAGGTTTTCTATATGATGAATTGTTCGCCCTATTAGTGGTTCAAGAGTTATGATGGATTTATTACGCTATCTCATATCGACATGTTAGGTGCAGTAAGAAATATGAAACTGGAAGTAAGGGTCAAGGTTGTGGTTTGGTGTTGACAAGGATGTCATGAGCTCCGACGAGCAGGAAAGGGATTTAAATGTTTGAAGTAAGCTGGTAATGTTTTCAGTGTCGCCTGAGAGCGGTGTTTTGTGAGAGAGGCTTTGTATACTGGTTATGAATTCTTGAATTGCTTTACAACATTTGTGTGGCTGGTGGCACGGAGGTGCAAACTTGTTACCTTGTGTGGAAGGTCATGGGAGCGTGACCACGAGAAGATTGTATGAGCGTGACCTATAGTCACTTAGTTGATTGAAGGTTTGAACCAAGTATGAAGGATATGATAAGATGACTTATTTAAGAGTTTATGCCTGGAGGGCGCTCGGTTCATTCAGTTTTGGATTGTGGGATGTTTGTCCCGGCTCTGACGGTTGTTCTTGTGTGTTATGAGAAAAATGGTATATTATGGACCTAGGTAAGGCTATTAGCCTAGTTCGGTGCGATCAGGGTCGACTCGAGCTTTGTGGATGGATTTAAATATAATCACGGGCTCCACATGAGTCGAATGTGTTCATTTAGTATAGCGCTTTTCATGGAAAGGTATTAGAACATCAGATGTTGTTCCATCTTCGTTCAGTTCATGTAATATTATGTTGTGCCGCGTGAGTCGGGAAACGGCTTGATAATTTCTTATGTGTTGAGATTCCGCATAGTGCTGGTGTTATGTGAGCATGATAGCTCTTGAGATTCAGAGTATGTATGTATCGCTCCTCAGTTGTGCTTGAGTTTTGTAGCGTATGGCTCTATCAGTCTCCCCAGGATGGTATTATGTACTTAGCGAGCTGGTGACCGATATTCGATATTTTGTGGTAATGAGAAATTTATCTCGGTGTGCATCTCCTTATGTAAATTTTATGTGCGTATCGGGTGGCACGCCGCCACAGGTATGTTATTTGGATCGGGTTGCACGCCGCAACGGTGTGATGTTGAGTACGGTTTTCTATGTTTATTTTTCTTGTGTTTTGCTTTCTATCTTCTGAGGAAAGTTCATATTAGTTGCGTGAGTTGAGTAGTCCCCTCCTGAGTCATTTCATTATGTATCACGATCGAGTTGTGGCCTATTGGAACGTTGTGGCATCATATGAGACTTTTGGTTATGTCTAGGGTGACTTGTAGCCTGAGCGGTTCATATGGGGTGAGACGAGATTATTGGATCAGGGATCAGTGCGATAAGATTTATGTGAATTATATTAAAGGACAAATACCCTTATTTGGTTCATAATGAGGTGATGATTCTGATCAAGAGGAGAGATTCAAGGATTTGTTGGCTCTGCAGTTGGTTATAAATTTCAACGCATCTCCTCTGTTGTGGTGGTATCGTAAGCGTTATAGTAGGACTTATATATATGTGTCATAAGGTGCGTTGGGAGATCAGATTCGTGGAATTTTGGCTATTAAGATCAGGGAACGTCATTATGGTTAGATGATGAAATATGCGGTGATGGTGCTAATTCAGCAAGGAAATGCAGTCATGTTCTGGTACATCATGTAGCGATTGAATTCAGTGTTCATATATTGGAAACAGGCCTGGCAGAGGATTTCGGATGTTGAAACCTGGTTCTAAGGCCCATTTTCCAAAATAAAAGAGGATATCTTCAGATTTGTTCTAGAAAATGTACTCAACTGGGTTGTGGTAGCACGGGCAGGTGCACGAGGTGTTAAAAAGTGATTTCAGACAACTCCAGAGCAGTTCTTAGCACGTTCGAGGACGAACGTATGTTTAAGTGTGAGAGAATGTAACGACCCGACTGGTCGTTTTGAGATCTAACGCGTCATTTGGCGGTTGGAGGCCATGAGCAACTCCATTTCAGGTATTATGACTTGTAGGCGTGGTCGGAATTGAATTTTGGGAAATTCAGAGTCGAATTGGAAGGAAAATTCTCATTTCAGAATCCTTTAGATGGAAGAATTGACTAAGATTGGATTTTTGAGTAAACGACCTCAGAATAAGGATTTGAAGGTTTCAGCAGGTTCGTATGAAGATTTCGGACTTGGGTGTATGTTCGAATCGGGTTTCGGATGACCCGGGAGTGTTTTAGTACATATTGTGAAAGTCAGCATTTTTGAAGAAATTTCATAAGTCTGGGTTGAAGTACATTTCAGTGTTATCGATGTCCGTTTGGGATCCCGAGTCTGGGAATAGCTCCGTATGGTGATTCTGGTGTTAGGAGCGCGATCAGAAGGAAATTCGGAGGTCCGTAGGTCATGACCAGAAGAGGAAATTTTGATATCGGAGTCGGATCCCGATTCTAAAAGTTGGAGCAGGTTCGTAATGTTAAATGTGACTTATGTGCAAAATTTGAGGTCAATCGGATGTGATTTGATAGGTTTCGGCATCGAATGTAGAAGTTGGAAATTTCAAAGTTCATAAAGATTCAATTGAGTTGTGATCCCTTGTTTCGATGTTATTTGAGGCCTCAAGCAGGTCCGCATTATGTTTTGGATCATGTTGGTGTGATTGGACAGGGTCCCGGGGGCCTCGGGTGGATTTTGGGTGATTAACAGATCAAATTTGGAGTTGAGGAAAGGCTGAAGCATCTGGTGTCCGGTGCGACCGCACCTGCGCAATAAAGGCCGCAGGTGTGGCTTTGGCGCCGCAGATACGGAATATGGCTGGCTTGGCTGGGGGCGCAGGTGCGAGGTTATTTCCGCACCTACGAAGGCGCAGATGCGGAAAATGAAGCGCATGTGCGGAGCCGGCTGGGGAACGAGGAAGCCGTAGGTGCGGGTGCTTAGGCGCACCTGCGGGCGCACATGTGTGAGGCTAGAGGCCGCAGGTGCGGAGGTCGGGTCTGGGCAGTGTGTATTTTAAAACCGAGGTCTTGGCTCATTTGCACCTCATTTCTTCAATGAGAGGCGATTTTGGAGTAGTATTTTCAGCATCTTCCATAAGGTAAGTGATTTCTTCCCACCTTGAGTTAAATACTTGAATTATACACGGATTAGAGAAGAAAATTTGTAGAAATTCAGGGTTTTGAGAGAAAGACCTAGAATTTGTATTTTTGGATTTTGACCACGAATTTGGGCATGAAATTGAAAGAGAATTATATATTTGAGTTCGTAAAGTTATGGGTAATCTTTATCTTCGAAAAATTTAGGAATCCGAGCACGTGGGCCCAAGGGCAGTTTTGTCAACTTTTCGAGCGGAGTTGGGAATTTATATAAATTGAATTGTTACAAGTATTAGAGTATATTTTTATTGGTTTGCCCGTTATTTGGCTAGTTTTGGGGTGTTGTGCATCAATTTGAGTCATCTGAAGGGCTTGGAAGCCGGTATTGAATCTTCAGAGCGAGGTAAGTCTCCTTTCTAACATTGTAAGAGGGAATTGTCCCCACGGGTAAAGTAATTAACTGTGTGTCATTATTTGTGGGGACTACGTACGTACGAGGTGACGAGAGTCCGTGCGTAGTGACTATTCTTGTTATGTCCGGGTAGTTAGGTTCACACCATGCCTTGTAAATTCCGCTAATTGAGCCATATGCCTTGTGTTTTCCTTGTATGCAAGCTTGTTTCCAAGAAATCCTAGAACTTGATGTACTTAGACGAATCATTATTTTAGAAAAGGATTTAAATAAAAATGTTGTGTTTATGTGTGACCGCTTCGCAATATATATTCCGCGAGCGGAATGATTCTTTCCACTCGCGGCAGTGCACATTTATTTATTGTTGGTTCGGGTCGTTCGACCCTCGGCATTCCCTGTGCATGATATTTGCTAATTACCATCTGTGATTCGAACTGTTAAATTGCTTTAAGATGTAAATTGCTAACTAAAAATGACGGAAATTGGGATTTACAAATTTATGGAAAACGTTGTCCTTTCCTGTGGTTATTGTTATTTTATTTTAATACTCATGTTTGACTTCACACTTGATTATATCGAACTGACCTTTAGCTAGTGTCAAAGTCGACATCTCGTCACTACCTCTACGAGGTTAGGCGGGATACTTACTGGGTGCACGTTGTTTCCATACTCATACTGCACTTGCTGTGTATTTTGTTGCACAGGTACATGTATATCTAGTGGCCCCGCTTGGTGCCGTGGCATGGTTGATATGGGGACTTAGTGTCACGACCCCAAATCCTAACAGGCCATGATGGCTCCTATCGTAGAACTAGGCTAGCCAACCATCACATTACTATGCACTTTTTCTCATTTAACAGTTCATATTGCAAAATAAACAGCAATTCAATAAAGAATAATTTATATAGGTCTAACGTCCCCAATAATAACCTAACAACTCTAAACATCCTCCCAGAACTGGAGCCAATAGTCATGAGCATCTATGGAAAGAAATCTAACTCTTCTAAAACTATAATATGTGTCTCTGAGTCAAATGCTAAAAACATAATAAGGAAGGGAAATGGAGAAGCTGTGGACGCTGGACAGCTACCTCGAAATCCCGTGAACTTCTGCTATCGAACCTGTGTCAGCTACTGCTGCGAGCTAGTACCTGGATCTGTGCACAGAGGCACAGGGAGTCTTTATGAGTACGCCAACTCAGTAGTAATGAAAATAAATCATAGTCTGAGTAATATAAACACACAGAACAGATACACAATTCCACAAAAGCTAGTAAAACACCAAGTCACCACGTAGTATTCATCCAATAATAAATTCGAAATCAGTTTCCAGAAATCCTTTGAAAACAAGTACAATATCAGTATATCTTAGTAAAATTCTCAGTAAAACCCAGTTTGAAACTGAAGTAAATCATAGTTCGAAAGCTTAGTAAAACATCACAAATTTGCCCCTCGGGCCAAAATCATTTCTCATAACAGTTGCCCTCAGGCATTCCCTCAATCACTCAATATCGATCATCACTCAGTATCGGCCCCGCAGGCAATCATCATCACTCAATCAGTACCGACGCTCACTGGGGGTGTGTTACAGACTCCGGAAGGGCTCCTACAGCCCAAGCGCAATAATAACATAAGGCCAGGAAGCCTTCTCACCTCTCTCATAAGGCCTGGAAGCCTCCTCACCTCTCTCATAAAGCCTGGAAGCCTCCTCACATCACTCGTAAGGCCTGGAAGCCTCCTCACCTCTCTCATAAGGCCTGGAAGCCTCCTCACCTCTCTCATAAAGCCTGGAAGCCTCCTCACATCACTAGTAAGGCCTGAAGCCTCCTCACCTCTCTCATAAAGCCTGGAAGCCTCCTCACATCACTCGTAAGGCCTGGAAGCCTCCTCACATCACTCGTAAGGCCTGGAAGCCTCCTCACCTCTCTCATAAGGCCTGGAAGCCTCCTCACAATATAGGCCTAAAAGCCTCACTCAGTCAGACACTCTCAATTTTCCCTTAGGCCATAAACATACCGGGTTCTCGACCCAAAATAACGTTTCATTTTTCAATAAATAGTATCAAAATACTCTGAGTGTCAAAACAATTTATCAGGAAAAGACTGATGTAATTCACAACATATCAAGTGAGGAAACACAGTAAAACAGTCCCCCAAGGGGTAAACAGATCGGCACTAGGCCCCAAACACGGCTTACAGCCCAAAACATATCATAACATATAAATAATGATTAAGCATAAGCTTAGAAATCAATTTCGCAACTCAATGGTTGCCCAAGTAGGGAGTATATCTCCAAAGTTTCCACCTTTGCATTTTCAAAACCCGTGAAGGGTGCATAGTCCGGGGTTTTAGACCCTCAGGACAGGATTTAAAGACATTACTTACCTCAAAACTAGCCCGGAATCTATTCCGCGAATGCGCTTGCCTTTCGAATCAACTTCCGAAGGCTCCAAATCTACCAAGTTCAGATTTTTATCATCAATATGTTCTTAAGGAATAATTCCAATCGAAAGATATCAAATTTAGCTCAAAAATCCGAATTCGGTCAAAACCAGACCCCCGGGTCTGCATCCCGAAAATCAGAAAATTTTATACAAAAGTGTTCTTCGTCCTCTCACGAGTCCGTACATATAAAGAACACTAAAATCGGAGTTCGTTTGACCCCTCAAATCGACCCTTAAAGGTCTCATAATCTCAACCCCTAAAATCCAATTTTTCTACTGATTTTCCATGAATTTATACTGGTTTTATGTTCTATAATCATCCATAATTGATTTTTAATGATCAAAATACTTACCTCTATGAAGAACAAGGATTTCCCTCTTCAAAATCGTCCCCAAAAGCTATTTTTCGTACAACAATGGTGAAAACTAAGGTTTAAGTCGAGGAGGGTTTATTTAAATATGCCCAGGTAAATCCTTCATCGCGAACGCGGTACCCCTCCGTGAACGCATAGAACAAAAACTCCAGCTTCCCCATTTACTCTTCGCGAATGCGGTATACCACCGCGAACGCATAGAACAAAAAATTCAGGTTTCCTATTTACTCTTCTCCACCAGCATCTAGTAGAATAGTCATACCTTTTTCCACAAAACTCCAAATGACAAATGGTTTACATTTTTAGAAACTAAACACAAAGAGCTACAACTTTCATTTTTACATCATCTCAAAATTCCTTATAGATTGTGAGATATGAGCCTCCGAAGTCAGACCTGCGCATCAGATATTTTCCTTCTTCGCGAACGCGAGGCACTGTACGCGAACGCGAAGAGCAAAGTCCCTGATGCCAAATTCTTCTTCGCGAAGGGGTCCCAGCGAACGCGAAGAACAACACCAGACACCAGCAATAGCCATCTCAAAACAACCCGAAATGATCCGAAACCACCCCGAAACACACCTGAGGCCCCCGGGACCCCATCCAATCACACGACTCAGTCCCATAACACCCCACGGACTTGCTCGAGGTCTCAAATCACATCAAACAATGCCGAAACCACGAATCGTACTCCAATCCAAACTTAAAGAACTTTGAAATTTAAACTTCTACATTCGATGCCGAAACCTATCAAATCACGTCTGATTGACCCCAAATTTTGCACACAAGTCTTATTCGACATTACGGACCTGATCCAACTTCCGGAATCGCATTCCGACCCCGATATCAAAATTTCCACTTTCGGTCGGATTCTTCAAAACCTTCAAATTTTTATCTTTAGCCAAATGACTTCAAAATAACATACGGACATCTGAATTCACTTCCGATCGCGCTCCCAACTCCAGAATCACCATACAGAGATATTCCCAGACTCGGAATCCCAAACGAACATCTATAACACTAAAATGCCTTCCAGCCAAATTTAGGAAATTCCTTTAAAAATGCTGACTTCCACAATATACACCGGAATGCTCCCGGGTTATCCAAAACCCGATCCGGACATACGCCCAAGTCCGAAATCGTCATACGAACATGCTGGAACCTTCCGATTCTGATTCCGAGGTCCTTTACTCCAAATTCCAGTTTTAGTCAATTTCTTCAACTTAAGGCTTCTGAAATGAGAATTTTCTTTCCAATTTGACTCCGAACTTCCTGAATCGCAACTCCGACCATATGCACAAGTCATAATATCTGAAATGAAGTTGTTCATGACTTCCAACCGCTGAACGACGCTCTAGAGCTCAAAACGATTGGTCGGGTCGTTACACTTAGGTGAGCTGCACCATCCCGAGATGACCTGCAGCCGACAGAGTCTCCCTCAGATGTATTGTATTGTATTTTAAATTCTTTGTCCAGTTCGTATCCGGACAGACATTGTATTACATGTATACTTCTTAGAAATTTTCTCATGCACTCGTGACACCGGGTCCAGGGATGATTTGGGATGTATTTGTTAAACGAATGGTTAAAAACATCATTATTTACTTAGTAAATTTTATTGATTTTTATATAATGAGATGAAAAGTAACGATTTCAAAATACTAAGATAGGAAATCAAATAAGCTATTTAGTGTTGGCTTGCCTGACGGTGGTGTCCGGCGCTATCACGACCTTAATGAATTTTGGGTCGTGACAAAATCTTAGTGAAGGAAAAAGAGTACACATATCTTGTAATATGTATTACTTGCAGCCTCATTAAAAACCTTGCCAGGAAAATCCGGTGGGATAAAACCTTAGCTAAGGGAAAAAGACTACATCGCAGATTTGCCTCCCGTTGATGGAAAAATCACTTTTGTTTCATGAAGGAAATCCATTTCAATCTTGTATTTTCACTTCTCAAACATTGAGGTTGGCAATGCCTTAGTGAACATATCAGCGAAATTATCACATGAACGAATATGTTGAATATCAATTTCACCATTCTGTTGAAGATCATGCGTCTGAAAAAGAACTGTGATGAAATTTGCTTTATTATGTCTCCTTCGATATCCTTCTTTTAATTGAGCTATGCAAACAACATCATCTTTAATATTATTGGAATCTTCTCTTCAAAGAAAAGTTAAACTCCTGTTGTGTGTTGAGCCACTTGATTTATCAGTTGCTTATCTTGGCATGACTTGAATAGGTATCAATAATTAACTGCCTTGTAGAATCTTAATATGGCAATTCTCACATGCAAATAGATTGTTTGAAGAACGAACTTCAGAAAAATGTCTGCATTTGCATAACTAACAAAGTCTTGACAGTATTTGTTAGAATAAACAAATCAATATCAAGGATTCCTTTTGCACTATAATACTGATGATATTTCAATATCTCCACGTAGGAGTGAAACTATATCTTGCAAGTATACTGTTATACTCATGGTTTTAGCAAGATACATTAGTGCACCAATTGCACTAGACACAAAAATAAATCATGTACGTCATGATTGGTGTAATCCACATAAGGATTTGATGGAGATTTATTTAATAAGTTTCTTGGGAACTTTGATATGCTTCAGAATAATTTAAATCCTTCAAGGACTTTCATTATACGCATATCAAATGTATTATCAAAATTAAAACCTGAAAACGACTTCATCCATCACAGGAGAACATACTCCATATAACTAATGCCAGGATATTTAAGAAAAATTCAGTGCCACAAGTCATCTTTATTTCTATCGACTTATTTTTTCATTTCACTTTCTGTTGTTGGGACTATCCATCCAACTTCACATTTTTCAGGTGAAGTCAATTTTCATTGCGCACTTTTTGGTCAATCATTTATCTGTCTGAATTCTATGACAGATTTGAGCTCAAGATATTTATCAATATTAATAATATTGACCGCTATATTATATCAACAATATCATCGATGATCATTTTACATCGATTTCATTATCACACAATAACGACATAACTTATCGAGATCTCATTATTTTCAGGTACCTGGGCCTCTTCCATGAGGTCTTATAGAGTGTTATGCCGTGGTGCTCTTCTATAACACTTACCTCCTTATTATGACCATTTTGATCATTTGTTCCACTCCTTCAAGAAGTTTTATCTTTGGAAACGATTAGTTTATTACACTTTATGCATTCCATAGACTATGTCCATCATGGACTTTATTCTATTTGGAGTATTAGCAACTGAAATGTAACATTTAGCTTTGGGTTAGAAAATGCACCTGGAAATATTTTACAAATGAATTATCACTTGAACTTCAAGTTCACATTTTTCTTGTACGAGGATCTAGATGCAGTCATAATAATGCATTCCATATATTACTTTTTCAGCTACCCATTTTCTCTCCTTAATGCTGGGATCACCAACACATATCCTCAACTTTCTTTGGAGACCTATCTCTGTGCATTATGGTGGAAAAATTAAATCATATAGCTCATCCATATTTCTAGATGGAAATTATTTGGTTCCTGACCCTAAACCAAATAAGATAGGGAGAATTTATCATAACTTGTTGGCTAGATGCATATAAGTGTTGTTGTATATTAAATAATACACCTCATACCAAATTTCTATTTGGGAGTTATGTTCTCATAACCAATGGTTTAGCTTAATTGAAGGCATACAGTTTCTGCTAAACCAACTTGTATTTAAACCAACATTTTCAAGATAAATTATCATAATTTGTATTCTGAAACTGTGCTCTAATAATTTGAGCAAACTATCTTGCAAAAATCAAACTGCAAGTTGATAACAAATGCACATGTGACCATACAATAGATGCATCTATTAAAATTATATAATAGTACGGTCCACATATATATGAGAACAAGTCGTACATGAGAATTCTCGAAGAATCTCCTAATTCTTCAATATATGTCATTTTGAATTCTCAATTAGTTTTTGCATCATAATTGAACCGGGATGGCCAACTGGTCATGCCAACTGATATTTGTTTCAGTAAACCTCTAGTTTACTTGTGGCATATGATTCCATCATCATGTTTATACTTGTGTAGTAGAAATAGAAGAAAAATCGGGTGACTTTTTATATTTACCCGGTATGAATAAAGGTAATATGAAGATAATTAATCGTCCTTTCATTTATAATCTCGAATTTCAACCACTTTGGCTAATATATTTGAAACTCAAAAAGTTTCTTTCAAGACTTACTACAATATCAGTGTTAAGAACATTTTCATTCATCCGAATAATAATAAATTAGTTCTTCCGGAGCTCTTAATTAATTTTGTACTACAAGATCTTTTGTCACACCATCCATATGGTGAATGTCTCCTTCACGAAGAAAAGTATATCATAATAATTGTCATGGTCAAAATCAACACAAGAGAAATCATTTCTTGCTTTACTTTTGACTTTAATAACTTTTTATAAGCATGGCAAATATTTTTTGGCGTACCACATGTACTCGACCAATGACATATTCATATAACCACACTAATATTCATTCCCTTTCTTTCACTCAAACCTCCCGTAAATGTGAGTTTTGTGATATTAATCCAATCATGCATTGCACGTCTTTATTCATTACTTTTATCACATATTGTCACATTCACCTTCGGGAATGGTCTGCATTCTCAATGCTTATCACAAGTCATATTCTCTTCAAGTGGACTATAATCATATGGGCCTGCTTTATTATTTTCATACCACATGATGGCAAACATCATCTTCACATTTTGAAGTAATATTTTGAGAATCCTTATTGTTCTCATTTTTATAATTATCATAATGATGACTATTATTATTTTGATATTTTGCACACACACGTTCATTGGTCAACCACTTGTCTTCATTTATACTTATTATGCATCGCTATCACATTCACTTCAAGAATGGAGCAAACCAAGTGGGACAAACTTCATGCTTTTCCATGAAAAATATATAATTTTCATTAGTCATCATTAGATCATCAATATGGTGCATTGGGGGAAGGGGAATATGCCAATGAACTTTAAGCAAGGGACAAAGCTGGGGATGGCAAGGTTCTTTATCAACGATGCGGCATTACCGCAGTTGTATGTACTTGCATTTCTGCTGTTAGCATGCTTTGATGGCATAGAATCAATAGTTGACACGCACAAAATAGAAAGAAGGGCTCTTTGAACGACTCCGGTGCTATAGAATCTCTTTCCAGAAGAGGGCTAGTCTAAAGGCCTTGCCTTATGAAAGAAAGGAAGGATAAGAGGAGGAGAGCGAACTCAAACCCAATGCCTTACCCATATAAAGGTATGTTAGGCCATAATGCGTTGGGACGCGAACCCAACATCTTATTATCATGGTACACTAGGACTTGAACCCGGAGTCGTACCCTCAAGGTACGATAGGACTTGAACCCACCAACCTATAGCATAATAGGCCAAAGTGCAACTGAGAATCACCCTTGAGCCTTTACAATATTATCACTTCGAATTTTTAATTGAACTATCATAGATCTTTTCCATGAACGATAATACATAACTTGGTCAAATATAAAGAAACTAAACAAAATCTTACATGTATTCTTCATGAACTAAAAAGGTAAACAATGCATTTTGCAATAAAAAACAACGAAATCTACTCACAATTTTCTGAAAAATTATTTATTTTGGCATTACTTTTCCTTATTCATGTGAAATGCAAGTGTTGATTTATTAACTGGACAAGAAGATGAAGTGTTTGACCAGATTAAGATTGTATGATCGCATGTTTAACTGATAAGGTAATGAAAAATGTTAAACTAATACATGTAAAAAGAAATAAATTAAATAATATACAACATATGATATCATCACAAACATAATAGTGTCACCAATATAATTATTATTTTATTATATACCATAGATGCCTAGCATTTTGTAGTTTTTTTTCTCTGTGTAATTGCATGTGCATATATCTTTTGTAATGGTAAAATCAGTCTTATCACAAATATCTCTAACAAGATGAAATGCAAAATTTTCCTTTATCACTTGGCAAAGCTCACTGAAACTCTATGAAAGGTTTGGACATTAGTGAAACAAAATAAAAATCATAAATTAAGTGTGGCATCTTACTTGAAGAAACAACCATTGTTAACAACTTTATCTCCAAAAATCAATTGCTTACCTCTTTCGTCATTTTTACAAAGTATCAAATAATATAGCAATTCGTACTGATAACGTGTTAAGAAACTGATGATAGGCTATAATTACGTATTTTAGTCACTTATTACACTCTAGTTTACTGCACT
>ML256879.1:0-93943 GCA_005239495.1 Nicotiana undulata
TCCATCCACGAACCTCAAAACCCCACGAAAGACCATTTCCATGCCTACAACAATCCCATCTACTTGGAAACTGTGACCCACTCCATTCCGCCTATCTCACATACATCTGAATCTGATGAGAAGGACTTGCTTATCAAGAATCTGGTTGAGGAACTTAGAAAGCTGACTAGCTGAGTTCAGGGTGTCGAGAGAGTCAAGGGAATTGAAGGTTTGAACTATGAAGATCTCTGTATACAACCTGATGTCGAACTACCCGAGGGGTACAAACATCTAAAGTTCGAGATGTTTGATGGCACTGGTGATCCGAGGGTCTATATGAGGACCTACTGTGATAAGTTGGTTGGCGTAGGAAAAGACGAAAAGATCCGCATGAAGCTGTTCATGAGGAGTCTGAAGGGAGACACACTATCTTGGTACATCAGCCAAGACCCTATGAAATGGTCAAATTGGGTAGGCATGGCAACAGACTTCATGGACAGGTTTAGATTCAATACAGAGAACGCACCAGATGTGTTCTACATCCAAAACTTGAAGAAGAAACCCACAAAAACCTTTTGCGAGTATGCTACTCATTGGAGGTCGAAAGCTGCTAAAGTCAGACCTGCTTTAGAGGAAGAACAGATGAACAAGTTCTCTGTCCGAGCTCAGGACCCGCAATATTATGAACGGCTAATGATGGTTGAAGGCCACAAGTTCTCCGACATTATCAAATTAGGAGAGCGAATTGAAGAAGGTATCAAGAACAGTATGGTTACAAATTTTGAAGCTTTGCAAGCCACTAACAAGGCTTTGCAGTCCGTTGGTGTATCTAAAAGAAAAGATGTGGGAGCCGTGATGGTTGAACAACAAGCCAAATCCCCGCCCAAATACCAAATCTACCCAACACCTCCTTTTACATATCAGCCAACCTCGAACTACCAAGCACCCTCGCCTTCATACCCAGCTCCACCGTCCACATACCAATCTCCACCACCCACATATCAACCTACCCCACATAGATATTCACAACCCGCTCCCATCTACAACACCTATAATTCCCAGCCACCTCATTATCAATCACCCCTACCCGTCAAAACTTCCTTAGGCCTCGCCCTAACTTTGTTCGCCGCCCTCCAAAGAAATATACCGCCATAGCCGAGCCCATCGACCAGTTGTATGAAAAACTCAAAGTTGCTGGTTACGTTACACCTATCCCTGATGCCGCCACTGAGAACCCTTCTCAGTGGGTTAACCCAAACAAATCCTGTGCATACCATTCTGGCATGAAAGGACACACCATCGAAGAATGCCACTCTCTGAAAGATAAGATACAAACCCTCATTGATAACAAGATTATTGTGGCAAAAGACCCCGCTCCAAATGTCCGCAACAACCCTTTACCAGACCATAAGGGTGGAGGTATCCATATGATTGAGGTAGATGATGATTGGGATCTCGAGGGGTCAATCGGGTTGATCGCAGAAGGCGATGACCCAAAGAAACCTGCAGTCACGCTCAATCCGATCATAGTTCAAATTCATCCATCTGAGAATGCCGAGGTGAATATGTCTATCCCACTTAAGTTTGAAGCAGCGCCGCCTGCAAAGGAGAAGGCGCCAGTGCCAATTGAAGTTGAGTTTGTATCTCCAGCAAATGCACCAGCACCACTCGAGGTTGCAGTCTTGCCACCCCTAACATACACTCCAGTTGAAGTAAGAATGTCCACGCCAATTCCAGTAGCAATGTCAACCACACCACTTTTCTATTCAGATGCTATCCCTTGGGATTATATAGCCGAGGCAAGAAGGAAAGGTAAAAATAGGTCTGAGGAAGCCATCGCAGCACAGGGTATGACGAGAACTGGTAGAGTCTATACCCCTGAACATCTGGCTGAGTTAAGAAATCAAGCTTCCAACCTCCCTCCCCTCATTGAAACAGGTTCCGACGATCTTTGGAGGAAAATACAGGCTAAGGAGTATTCGGTCATCGACCAATTGAACAAGACACCAGCGCAGATATCTATTCTCTCTTTGCTGTAGAATTCTGAGACGCACAGAAATGCTTTATTAAAAGTGTTTAGCGAAGCATACATGCCGAACAACAACACTAGTGGAGAAATGGACAACATGGTGGGCCAGGTACTGGAAAGTCACAAAATTACTTTTCATGAAGACGAGTTACCACCTGAGGGATTGGGACATAACAAAGCGTTGCACATCACCGTGCAATGCGAAGATCATTTCATCACGAGGATCTTGATCGATGGAGGTTCCAGTCTTAACATTTGTCCGTTGATAACACTCAAAAAATTGGGTAAAGGACTACATGAGATAAGAGAGGGAGCAATCAACGTGAAAGCCTTCGACGGGTCTCAAGAGCTACCATGGGGGAAATCAGTATATGCCTACAGATGGGACCAACCTGGTTCGAGGAGGACTTCCAGGTAATAGACGTGCCGACATTTTACAACTTGCTGTTAGGACGACCCTGGATCCATGCTGCTGGGGCCGTCGCATCAACACTACTTCAGGCGGTGAAATTCGAGTGGAACCACCAAGAGGTGATCATCCACGGCGACGGTAGCAACCCTATCTACAGTCACCAGACTATCCCTATGATTGATGGAAAGAGAAAACTGGGCGAAGGAACTTATCACCATATTGAGCGAGTCAATGCCATTGACAAGGACAAATGGTGGGATAGCAAAATCGAGAGCATCCTGAACTGGGGAGGATACGAGTCAGGTAAAGGTCTCGGTAAGAACCTCCAAGGAATCACGAAGCCCATAAAACTCAAGAAATATGGTACTACTTTCGGTCTAGAGTACGAGTATACATGGGAAGAATTTCGAAATTGGTCGCCGCCATGGCATGGTCATCACTACCTTCTGGAGCAATCTATACCTCATCTGGAGCAGACCTTCAAGCAGACCGACATTATCTATGGATCAGATGAAGAGGAAGCACTTACAGCGATGAGGAATTTGTTTTTGGAAGACAGCGACATGGATTGTTGTGTTGTTCTCGAGGAGGAGGGGGAGGAAGGCCCTTCCGTACAGGCAGTAAGCGAGGGAGCATATCTCAAGAACTGGTCTATCAGGACCACCAGAGCCCGCCGAGACTCGGGGTAGCAAGGCTAAAAACAAGCATTATTTACTGTTTTATTTACTAAATAATTTTCCCTTTTCTGCATTTTTCATTCCCGCAATAAGATCTTCGATGTTCAAAACAAGTTATTCAATTTATCAAAGCATTTTCAATTTCTTTATGAATCTGATATTCATTGTTATCATTTTCTCTCATTACTTTATCTATACAGCATTACTATTACTTTACTTGATGAACCGATGATTGTGACGTGCAATGAGGCGACGTAACAAACGGACATTGATTCAGATGAAGACGATATACCCGACAAAATTGTTAAAGAGGTCGAAAACTTTGAAAATAGACCTAAGTCCAACTTGGATGAGACTGAGGTTGTCAACCTGGGAGATTCAGAAAACGTCAAGGAAACACGCATCAGTATCTATTTGTCACCGTCGGAGAAGAAAGAGTATACAAAGTTTCTAAGGGAGTATGAGGACATATTCGCCTGGTTGTATGATGACATGACTGGTCTAAGTACGTCCATTGTGGCTCACAAACTACCGACCAATCCGACATGTCCACCGATAAAGCAAAAGCTCAGAAAGTTCAAACCTGACATGAGTTTGAAAATCAAAGAAGAAGTTACCAGACAGATCAACGCCAAAGTTCTCCGGGTAGTTGAATACCTAACATGGTTAGCCAACATCGTACCTGTGCCGAAGAAAGACGGGAAGGTCAGAGTCTGTGTTGACTACCGGGATCTCAACCGGGCCAGTCCGAAAGATGACTTCCCCTTGCCAAACATACACATTCTAACTGACAACTGCGCCAAACATGAGCTACAGTCCTTCGTAGATTGCTTCGCTGGTTATCATCAAATTTGGATGGATGAGGAAGATGCTGAGAAAACGGCGTTCATCACGCCCTAGGGAGTGTACTATTACAAGATGATGCCGTTCGGTTTAAAGAATGCAGGGGCCACCTACATGAGGGCCATGACTACCATATTCCATGACATGATTCACAAAGAGATCGGGGTGTGTGTGGACGACGTCATTATCAAATCAAAGAAAGTTGCTGATCACATGGAAGATTTGAGGAAGTTCTTCAACAGGTTGAGAAAATATAATCTGAAGTTGAACCCCGCAAAGTGTGCATTCGGGGTTCTTGCTAGGAAGTTGCTGGGATTCATTGTGAGCCGCCGGGGAATAGAATTGGACCCGTCAAAGTTCAAAGCCATTCAAGAACTACCACCGCCAAAGAACAAGAAAGATGTGATGAGCTTCTTGGGGAGGCTCAATTACATCAGCGGATTCATAGCACAGTCTACAGTCATCTGTGAGCCGATCTTCAAAATGCTAAGGAAAGACGCTGCGACTAAGTGGACCGAGGATTGTCAAAAAGATTTCGACAAAATCAAGGAGTATCTATCCACACCGCCGGTCTTGGTACCACCTGATCCAAGTAGACCCCTGCTACTCTACCTTATCGTACTAGATGGAGCTTTCGGTTGCGTTCTGGGGCAACATGATGAAACAGGAAGGAAGGAACAAGCTATTTATTATCTCAGCAAGAAGTTCACTCCATATGAGGCCCGGTATTCTTTGCTGGAACGCACTTGCTGCACTTTGACTTGGGTCGCTCAGAAGTTGAGACACTACTCCTGTGCCTACACAACATATCTCATATCAAGGATGGATACATTGAAGTACATCTTTCAGAAACCCATGCCCACTGGCAAGCTAGCCAAGTGGAAAATCCTGCTGAGTGAGTTCAACATTATTTATGTGACTCAAAAAGTGGTCTAGGGACAAGCATTAGCAGACCATCTTGCTGAGAATCCAGTGGACGGAGAATGCGAACCCCTGAAACCGTATTTTCCTGATGAAGAAGTATCATTCGTATGAGAAGACATTGCAGAATCCTACGATGGTTGGAGGATGTTCTTTGATGGCACATAAAACTTCAAAGGAGTCGGTATCGTAGTAGTCTTAATATCGAAAACATGTCAGCATTATCCGGTATCTGCCAAACTCAAGTCTCCCTGCACCAACAACATGGCTGAATACGAGGCCTGTATCTTAGGGCTCAACATGGCCATTGACATGAACGTCCAGGAGATGTTAGTGATTGGTGACTCAGATCTATTGGTACATCAGGTACAAGGAGAATGGGAAACCAAAAATTCCAAGATACTACCCTATCTACATCACGTTCAGGAGTTGAGAAAGAGGTTCACAAAGATAGAGTTCCGGCATGTCCCCAGAATCCAGAATGAGTTCGCCGATGCTCTGGCTACCTTGTCATCTATGATTTAGCATCCAGACAAAACTTTCATTGATCCCATCCCAGTGAAAATTCACAATCAGCCGACCTACTGTGCCCATGTCGAAGAAGAAGCGGACGGAAATCCTTGGTTCCATGACGTCAAGGAATATTTGGTGAAAGGAGAATACCTAGAGCTTGCAAACGCCACTCAGAAGCGCACACATTGGAGATTGTCTAATAATTTCTTTCATAGCGGAGGAATCCTGTATAGGAGGACTCCTGATTTGGGGTTATTAAGGTGCGTCGACGCAAAAGAAGCATCAAGACTATTGGAAGAAATTCATGCTGGGACCTGCGGTACACATATGAACGGGTTTGTATTAGAAAAGAAGATACTCCAAGCTGGTTACTTCTGGATGACCATGGAAACAGACTGCATCCAGTACGTCCGGAAATGCCACCACTGTCAGATACATGGAGATATGATAAAGGTACCTTCAAGTGAGCTTAACACAACAAGTTCACCATGGTCGTTCGCCGCCTGGGGCATGGACGTCATTGGACCAATCGAGCCTACCGCCTCTAACGGACACATGTTTATTCTGGTTTCCATTTATTACTTTACTAAATGGGTCAAAGCAGCCTCCTACAAAGCGGTTACCAAGAAAGTCGTGGCCGACTTTGTCCGCGACCGCGTTATTTATCTGTTCGGGGTTCCAGAGTCAATCATCACCGACAATGGTTCTAATCTCAACAGTGACTTGATGAAAGCCATGTGTGAAACATTCAAGATCAAACACAAGAACTCCACAGCTTACATACCTCAGATGAATGGAGCTGTAGAAGCCGCTAACAAAAACATCAAGAAGATACTAAGGAACATGATAGAAAGGCACAAGAAATGGCATGAGAAGTTATCATTCGCCCTACTGGGGTATCGCACCACAGTACGCACATCAACCGGGGCAACCCCCTACATGCTAGTTTATAGTACAGAGGCCGTTATTCCTGCCGAGGTTGAGATTCCATCTCTGAGAATTATACAAGAAGTTGAGCTCAGCGACGCAGAATGGGTAAGGAACTGTTATGAGCAACTATCCCTCATAGACGCAAAGAGAATGAACGCAGTTTGTCATGGTCAACTATATCATAACAGAATGACTAGAGCCTTCAACAAGAAAGTCAAGCCAAGACGATTCACACCAGGGCAGCTGGTGCTAAAGAAAATTTTTCCACACCAAGACAAAGCCAAAGGGAAGTTTTCTCCCAACTGGCAAGGTCCGTACATGGTTCACAGTGTGCTGACAGGAGGAGCACTCATACTTGCAGAAATGGACGGAGAAGTTTGGCCAAAATCAATCAATTCAGATGAAGTCAAGCGCTACTATGTGTAATTCCTTATGCTTTTGTCAACAATGTAAATTGAACTACGCCTGACTTGATTCCCGTTTAAGAGGGGATACGTAGGCAGCCCTATGGGTTCGGTCACAATTCAATAAAATTTCATTTTTCCCGTAATTGGAAACTGGGGAAGAATTTTGAGGAGGACCCTCAAAATTCTGAAGCAAGTTCAGCCAATCGCCACACGAGCAACAGTCAGAAGTATCCACCCATCAAACAGGGGAAGAATTTTGAGGAGGACCCTCAAAATTTCGTAGCAGGAGAGGTTGTAATGTCTCAGACCACGTCACGGTCATCGGTTCATCTAAAACTATTTTATGCTTATATTACACTTTTACAAATCATGCATATTTATTGAAACAGCTTGTTTAGCAACCGCTACCCCCGGTGATACAGACAGTATCATCACAATCAAGCAAACGCGACAAGCAAAGCCAGCAGGGATACGAACTAACCTTCTCTTTACAGAACTCACGATCTTTCTTTGGATGCAGGCGTAAAGATGGCAAGGGCCCCAAAAACATACTATCCACCCGAAGGACATATATTTCCCAAAGGCACGCTTCTCAAGCTCGTCGTACATGACGACATTTATTATCATCATCAACGACACTTCATTATCTCCATGCTCACAATAATCATATCGCCGAAATTTATCACCGGCTAAGAACTCCTATCCGCATTTTATTTCCTGCATAAGGCTACTATTCTGCTTTCCATGGTTAAACGCTACCTCCATCTGCACTTGCATTGCATAAGGCTACTATTCTGCCTTTCGAGACTAAACTCTGTCTCCACCTGCATTTACATCTTGCATAAGGCTACCATTCTGCCTTCCGAGGTTAAACGGTACCTCCATCTGCATTGCATAAGGCTACCTTTCTGCCTTCCGAGACTAAATGATGTCTCCATCTGCATCTGCATTTATTTCTTGCATAAGGCTACCATTCTGCCTTCCGAGGTTAAACGGTACCTCCATCTGCATTGCATAAGGCTACCTTTCTGCCTTCCGAGACTAAATGATGTCTCCATCTGCATCTGCATTTATTTCTTGCATAAGGCTACTATTCTGCCTTCTGATGTTAAACGCTACCTCCATCTGCATTTGCATTTATTTCTTGCATAAGGTTACCATTCTGCCTTCCGATGTTAAACGTTACCTCCATCTGCATTTGCATTTATTTCTTGCATAAGGCTACTATTCTGCCTTTCGAGGTTAAACTCTACCTCCATCTGAATTTGCATTTATTTCTTGCATAAGGCTACCATCCTGCCTTCCGAGGCTAACGCTGCCTCCCATTTACTTCTCAAAGCAATCACTGTCTCTGTCATCATTTACTTCGCTTCTTTTTGGGCTAAGCTCTGACCCTTTAATTCGCAAGACTAAGCTTTGTCTTGTTAGCATCCTACTATTGCATTCTCATGGGCCGAAATATCGCCAACCTATCCAAAGGCGTCATCGTTCGGAGGCACCATCTTCATGGCCCGAGAACATCATTTCATGGCCTAAGGATCTCTTTTATCAGTTTGCATATCATTATTCAAAGGCATCATGGTTCAGAGGCACCATCTTCATGGCCCGATAACATCATTTCATAACCTGCGAATCCCGCATCAAGCGATTCATGGCCCACGACATCATGGTCTAAGGACGTCATCCTCAACCGTCCAAAGACAACATTCATAATCCAATGGGAATTTGCATCATGTTTAAATTACGCACAATATACGCTTGTTATTCATTTGCAGGAAATCTGACTAGGAACAACCAGCCAGGCAGGAGCGGACCACTCCAGTTCTCCTAACTACCCCGTAAACCATTTTGCTCACCTTGCTTTGCACCTTGCGTCCGTCCTTATAAAACGTCACCGGTATACTTCGTCGGTGACTCATGAACTACATACGGCCTGATTCCTGTAAAACCAGGGATATGTAGGCAACTCAAAAACCAGGGTGCGGCCTAAATCTTTCATACTATTTCCACTCGGGCAAAATTGGCCATTATATCTTTACCCGGCAACTCTTCCATCCTTCCCGGGTAAAGAAGGGAAGTTGTTGATACCCAATTTTTCCCCAAAATTATTTTCAAACTTGCATATATACCTTGAAAATCACTATTTACAGTAATTGATATTTTTCCATAATTTTTTGTATTTTTATCAAATTATTTTTCTGTTTATTTAATATTTTTATGTTCCATAATTATGCATAATTATGCATAAATGATATTATAAATGATTTCAAGACATTTTCTTGCTCAAAATGTTATTCATAATCCTATTTAGCTCCATTAGAATTTAACTTTTTCGCAAATTAACCAATATTGACATTATTTAGCTAATTTCAGCAACTTTGCGATAATAGCACAAATATACATTTATATCATCTTTAAAAGCAACAACTGATCATTTTATATTTTTTATAGTATTTAACTATCTTAATTTCATTTATTTGATTTTAATTTTATCTTACACAATTATCAGCTATTTTAATTAATTAATTATCTTATTTTTTTAGGGTATTTAATATTTAGCCAATTTTTATTTAACTTCTAGCCATCCTTTAACCCAACCCCACCTGACCCAAAACCCACTCTCTAACCCAGCCCAACTAATATCCTACCCGGCTCAACCCCCAAATCAATCTGAGTCATTGATCAATTTAGATCAACGGCCCAGATTTCTATTTCCTTAATTAATTCCTAACCAAACCCCCGACCCCTATCATTCACACCCCTCATTTGCTATCTCTCGTTCTCTCTCTATATCTCTCTATTCTTCTCTGGTTCTCTCTAGAAGCCTCCCTTTGCTTCTCTCCTCCGATGGATTCCGTTCGTCTTCTCCGGCTGGTTCTCTCACCGGAAACCATGGTTCCTCATCATCTCCTGGTTATCTTTCCTCCTTGCACCGGTCCAGTGATACCCTAAAGCCCTCAGGCGAACCTGTAACGGTTCACTCACCTCTCATGGTCCCCATGNTTCTAGATGTGCTTTAGATCTACGATATTACAAAGCTTCTTTTCATGTTCTTCTCTGAAAAAAACCTTCATCTTTAACGATTTTTCATTTCAAAACTATGGTTTCTTAACCCCTTTCAAAAACGATTCTTCTTCCGATTTTAAGTGTTTTCTACTATGTTTAAACGATTCTCTTATGCTTTTCTTGCTACTTGACTGATTATGCTAAAAGCCCTAATTTTAGGTTGTCTCTAACAATGGGTTCGATTAATCCGTATTTGTATGTGTTCCTCATGAATATCCGGTGCTTTCATGCATGTTTTATGTATTCTTGTGCTCCTTTCTCTAATTTGTTGTTAGGGTTCTGATTCTCTACTATTCCTGTAACTATTCGCTTAGGGTTTCTCTGATTTTTGTTCAATATGTGTTATTTATCGTCTAATAAGTCTGATTAGTGGTTTATTGACTTTTTACGTAATACTCTTTACTGATTTTATGTATCTCCTTAAGAACTGTGGTATTTTCCTAGAACTGTGATTCTGTATATTTCCTTAGAACTCTTTACTGATTTTCGAATATTTCCTTACTCGTGTGATACTTTCCTTAGTTGGTATTGATTCCCTGTGATTGGGATCTCACTCGATATTTTCTTGACTACTTTCCAGAATTAAATTGTGCTATGTCTTACCTTTTCCGTATATAAATATGTTGTCAATTACTCTCACATACTTTACTTATACATCATGTATTCAGTCCTAATTGCATGCTATATACTTTTACTGCTCCCATTATGGTAAGAATTAGATTCTAATTGATTCTTTGCCTTATTTAACATACTTGTGCCCGTTTGAACTATGACTCCCTAATTAAAGGGAGCCCGAGTTTTAATTGATTCTTATTGGTATCTATATATATCTACAAAACTAGGACCTGGCAAGGCTGATGTGGCATCCGCATAGATCAGGAATCGTATTTATCCATTTTCCTAATTTTTTGCCCTATTCCTCGATATTTCGTAATTTAATGTGCTTAAGAAAATTCAAATGTCACGTCTCTTAATAACCAATTTGTAACCTCCCTATCTTAACTATATAACGTCTCTTCCATTTCTTGATGCCAATGTTCCCCTCTAATATATTAATCCTCCATGAAATTTGCTGGAGAGAATATTCCTCCTAACAGTGCTGGCAGATCGATATTCTCTGTCTACATTCGGGTTCATCGTTCAAGAACGCTCTTTTCGCCGGTTTGCATTTAGGGTAGATACATGGAAGTTGTATATCATTTGATAAAGAACACCCAGGTAATATTGTCCATAATGTTTTAAAGTTTTAAGTACTAATATAACCATCACTTTTGTTTAAACTCTTGATTAGAGATTCTTGTGTAAGATTTATGTTTTAGTTTTCAATATGTTTTGTTTTTTCCTCATCTTTTGATTCGTAGTAGCACTGAAGTTTGCATCTCTTGATTGTTTTGTTGTCCACATTGTGAATTAAACATTTTCTGTTTTATATAGTTTGTCTACTTCTTAATTTTGCACAACCCATCACACACAACTACAACAATGACTCTGGTTGCTTATAGTGAATTTTATATGGTGGAATTTATCTAAGAACTTAGTTGTGTCTTATGTCCCATTTTTACTGTTAATTGAGTGAAAGATTATCACAAAATTTTCTATTTGATGTAATCTGTTAGGAGAGATTGACACACTGGTTGACGTCGATTTTGCAGAAAAATTGCTCTACCATTGGTTGTGCCAGTTATTTTTCTCTAATCATCTTTGTTTTAGATTAATTTGTTTTTGATCCGTTTATTTTATTGGGCAAATGTTGTTTAACACTTCTTCTTCTGCAAGTGAACATAGATTTTTTTCTATATATATTCGTTAAAGTGTATATGGAGTTCTGCTGTTGTTTGCCTTCATTCATGTTTGTGAATTTATCATCTCATACTATGCACTTCGTTTATATTTATAAATATAACTGAAAATTTTATTTGTTTTGTTTCTATGACAGATTTCTTTTCCTTTGGATAAGCTCTTAGTGATGATTTATGCCTTTGTGGTGTCGATTGTATTGCGTGAATATATTATCTATGATACATAAATTAAGTAAGCGCTACACGTACCACCAAAGGATGTGGTATAGTGGATGGGACTGCACTTTCCTTAACTAGAGGTCTCGGATTCGAGCTTTGGGTATGAAAAAATCCTTGGTATGGAGCGCTCCCCCCGAATGGGGCCCTACGCGGCGCGAATCCGGATATAGTCGAGCTCCAATGCGGGTACCGGATATCGGGTGGGAAACCAAAAAAAAAAAAAAAAAATAAGCGCTACACGTATGCTGAGTACATTGGGGTCGTTATTTCCTTGTGTCTTTTATCAACATATTCCTTTCTCTAACGTCTTCAAGGTTGCTACCATTTGATAAATTGCTTTCTTAATGGAAAGCGGAATCCTTGACTTATATCTATTTTGGAAGTCTACGAAAGATGAGTTCTATTCCAATGCTTGGTTTCCACCACTTACTGCTCCAGAAAGGACTTCAAACTAACCACATTTTTCTCCAACTTATCTGGGAACAAGACTCCCGAAAATCTTTCTAAATGTGAAAATAGGTGTATCCATTCAAATATATGAATTGTTTCTTAGCATTAAGCAATAATTTATTACTGAAAAATATTGTTCTTTGCCCCATTTATGAATTCTTAGATGACGAGGGATTTTTAGTAAATGCTCTCATATTTGGGGAGTGAAATTATACTGATGGAGTTCATATTTTAAAGTCGTTCTTAGTTTACTTCATTCCTTTTTTTAATTGTTTAGTAAACATTTGTCTTAATCAAGTCTTCCTTTTGAGTAATAGCTATGTCAACCATTTTCTTGGTGCTCCTTGTGTACTATTAAATTTTTCCTTGCGTGTTTCTTGTACGTTAGTGTTTATTATACTTTGACATTATAAAATATATCACTTCATAAATTTTATGAAATTTTTACGACTAAAGGAGACATGAGTAAATTTCTTTGGCCAATAACTCATTTATTTGCTCTTACTTATTTCATATAGGCAAGTTAATTATGTAGGTGAAGAGAATTAAAAACTTTTCCATTTCACTTATTTATTGCGTAGTATTTATTTTGGTTTGCTTTGTTTTTGGTAATAATACTCTAGAAAGGTTCACTTCCATCTGTCTTCCTTCGTTCTTTATCTTCTTTTAAGAAATTTCGATTTCTAACAACTGTACTTGAAGAGGAAATTAATGTAAATACTAATACTCGATTGGGTTGGATTGCCTATGTATGTAATTTTGCTAACATTTAATGGGCGAGATTTTTTCATGATTCATACGGTTCCATCCACCACAATCTTTGGTGATTAATTAATAATGGCATTGAGAACCTATGATTCAGTTAACAATGGCAGTAAGTATAACATACAACATACAGTAACTTCAAAAGCTAGCTGGTGATGAACATGAAGATGAAAATAAAAATGGTGGGAATATATTGAGAAGATCATTCCCACCAGAAAACTAAAGAGATGAAGTTTTTCTATGTGTTCTATTTAATGAATTCATACAACAAGTAGTCAAGTATGAAAAATGAAGAGCATGGAACTAAGAATTTTTCTTAACATGGGAGAATACTTATTGATATAAGCATAATACAATAGTTATTGGCGTACGACCTGAAATTGAAGATTTTATGTTTGATATGTACATTAAAAAGTTGGGTTTGACAATACATAAAAATAGAGTAAAGAAACGGTGCTTGAATGTTTTAACGAGAAGGCGTTTATAATGAAGGTTTTATATGTGTGCTTTAAATGTTTGATAAATTTTATTTTTTAAATATATAAAATAAATTTTCTAATCTCTTCTATCTTCATTAAACTTACACAAAAGAAATATTTTGTTCATTCACTACTAATTTTTATGACCGCGCGAGCGCGGATAAATTCACTAGTTAGTTCCATAATTTACTGCTTAACTATGCTTTCTGCCTTATTTACTACCTAGTTTCAAAATTATATATACTTCTAGTCTTTCAATAACAAGGAACGAACAAGATACATTGTTCTAAGCTCTCTCATACACACACACACTTACTCTCTTGCTTTTCTTGTTGTTTACTTGCAACTCAGTCGGCTGAAAGCCAAGACTGAGTGATCCTATTGTTCTACTGCATCTACACAATACTGCTCTACTATTCTTCATTTTTACTGCTTTCACTCTGCGTTCATTCTTTCATCCAACTGGTATGTTTTTAATTCAAGTTACAGCATCCAAAATAACATGTTTCTATTTATATTAAGATTCTTCTTATTTCTCTTATGCTTCTACTTGTGGTTCTGTTGTTTACTTGCAATTAACATGTCTACTTTGTCTATGTGATCTCCCTTTCCCTTTAGTCCAGCATGTCTATTACTTTTCTTACATGTTTCATTAGGATTCTGCCTTGTCTCCTGATTCCTAACACTACAAGCATGTACTCATGATACCTAGTTACTAGTTAAGTTCTATAAGACTTCTCTGATGTTAACCTATGTGCAACTATGCTTTTACATATGTATTACTTGTCCCCAATTCCCTTTCCTTGTTTGTGTTTGTTTCCTGAACTATGTATGTTTTCTAAGTTGCTGATTGTCCTGTCTCTTTTCCTCTTCAAACTAGTTTCATAAAATAAACTCTTATGTTGTTCTCTAAAGCTATTTTCAAAATAATTATGTCAGAAAACTATTTTCAACTCAACTCCTTCTAAAAACTATGAGCACATCCCACTACTCCTAGTTTCTAAGTTCAGCCACATTCGTGTGAGCACTGCCTTGGGAACCATTTGAGTACCCATTGAACTCTGACACACAAGGCTGGCATTCCACACTGCACCTACTCATTCCTGGCTAGGGTACTAGGGGTGAGCACTGCTTGGGATCCTCTGAGGTCCTTAGGAACTCTGACACACCTAGGTTGTGAAAGGCAATGGCATATGGCATTGTTGGACCTGGAGATTTTGGGCCTATTGTTAGGATCCCTATAGTGTAACTTCTTAATTTCCTTATTTACTTATGTAATTTGTGCAATGTTGGTCCGTAATAATTAATTGTAAAAATGGCGCTGGGGTTGGACACTGAAACGGGTGGGGTTATGCATGCTTAGTATAGATACGGGTAGAAACCATGCTGGTAGGTTTATTTTTTATATGTGCAATAGCCACCATGCTTAGGAATACCTGTCATTCATGCATTAGATAACCTGATGTTTAGGTTTATTTATTTCAGCATCCCCATCGGACTCATATCCCCTTAGAAATCATGTTCATAGTTAAGCAACAATACAAATGGCTGTTATAATGTTACAGCCTCTGCATTTTCAAAATTTGCTTAATCTAGAAAGCCGGTTTTAGGTTAAATAATAACATCAACTATCGAATCTTGCATTAGAAATCATGTACCCTAGGATTTTCATTCTCAGCATGCTCATGTTATCTATGCCAAAATCAAGTGTTAAAAAAACATACTGCTATGAACACTTAGAAATCATGTATTAGGTTTCAGTAACTTAACAAGGAATTACATCTCTGTATGTTCTGCTTTCATTCAAAAAATGTGCTAATGAATCTCGCTAAAAAGGATAGATTCTAATGATGAAAACGATCATGAATCTAGAACAACATGTATATGTTTGCATCATTCTACAACCTGTCTGCATTTAGATATCATGTTTTCAGGACCTGCATCCATACTTGTTTAAACTCTTAGCCTCGTAATAATAAAACAGACTCACCCTGTCTAACTATTATTTTCTAAAACCAGGCAGTATAATTGGAGTATTTTAATACGCCTAGGCAAACCTTAGGTATTAATACTTGTTAAAACTGGAAAACTATTCCTCTTTTGTGTACTGTCTGGCTAATTACAGATAAGAAATCAATAGTTTGAAAATGGTAAAAATCCTTTCTCTGAAACTCTGTAATAACACTGCCTCATTACTGTATTCTCGCCTAGACATCATGCCTTAGGTTCTGAAATTTAAGACCTCATTTGTGGTTGAGTCGTGCTAATTATGTGTAGAACTTGTGGAGGAATACTTGAGACTCATATCCGCCTCTATGTTCTTCTCTGTATTTGCAGTCCTAATTATTTTGTTTGTCGCTTAGAATTTTGTCCTTTAAACCTAGGGTTTCAGCCTAGTACTCATCCTCTAGGAATAGTAGTCCCTAACTTCCTCCAGGACTGATAGGATGGGACGGTTAATAGCACGCAATAAGTTTCGTGACCAACACGCGTTTTAAATACCCTCGCGGGGTGGGAAAGGGTAGAATATGGATGTGATGACCGATGCGTTAATGCCACGTGTAGCTCTGCCTATCGGGTATTGCATTGATGTGATCTATATTACTTCAAACCTAGGACGTCTTTTCTCAAATATTACTTCTTAATTTATTTCAACTTTTGATAAAACTTCAATACTTGTTTGAAGTCCCCTCTTATATAAGCCTTATATGTTATTTTCTTATTTGTCTAAATTCACGAAAACTATTTGGCCGGGAACCACAGTTGTGGATCCTGAGGGGTGCCTAATACCTTCCCCTTGGGATAACTTCAAGCCCTTACTCAATCTCTGGTAATGCAAACTAGTCGTATGAGTTAACTAATCTAGGTGCCCTAACGCACCATAAAATCGTTAGGTAGCGACTCTTCTTTTAACCCTCTTCCTTTAAAAGGAGTTGTCAGAATGTCATAAACCCGACCTCCGCTTAAGGAAAAAGGGGGCGCGACACCCCTCACTTCACTGTGCATCCAAGACCCACGTTTCTCATAATTTAACATCCTACATCTTTATGTGACAATTGGTATGTTCATAATCATTGATTTTAATTATAGATCTTTTTCATCTTTTTGTTTGTTTTTCTTAATTTTCTTGTCTAAATCAAAGATATTGGAGCCTAATTCTTAAACATGATTCACCAATGGTTATAATCATACGGGGTTGTAATTCCTTGTTGCCTAAGGGGATTTAGGGTTCTTATTTCAGGTATTTCAAGCTCAATTTCATAAGCATGGTAAAACCCTAGTTGTGAAACTTGCTGTTAGTGCGCGTTGATTTTGAATTATGCTGCAGCAGAATCTTCTGAAGGAAAAATTTTGAGCTATAATTTTCGTTGCGGCAGTCAAAAATCCACTGACAGCGGTGGCCTTTCGATGCAGCGGACCACTTTTCTGCTGACAGCGGTGAGGAACTTCGGAGAGTAGGGGCTTCTGATTCCCCTCCTTCCGCTGCAGCGGCCAAAAAACCACTGACAGCGGTGGCCTTTTGTTGTAGTGGACATTTTTCCGCCGGGCGCATTTTGTAATGATCAGAGATTGGGGTAGTCTGAACCCCCAACTTCCGCTGCAGCAGTCAGTATTCCGCTGACAGCGGTGGCCCTTCCGTTGCAGCGATCAATTTTTTGCTGACAGTGGAAGTCTGTGTTGCACATTGTTTTGTTCTCTCCGCCTGTTATGTATGTGCTCTCATTGGGTACTTGTGTACCATGTTTTAACAACCTTCGTTGACATGTTTGCAGAAATGGTTAGATCACGAGGAAGAGCAGACAAGCAACCCGGGAGGGGTGACTCTTCAAGGGGTCAGGGCAAGGGAAAACAACAGGCAGCCCCATTAGGCCCGACAAAGACCATTGGAAAGAAGCAAACACGAAAAAGGCCAACTCCCGACCAATCTGAATCAAGTGAATATGTCCCATCCCGGGAAGCTTCAGAGGGAAACAGTGGAGCAGCCTTATCAGAGGCATTGTCCCAACCCAGGAGGCTTTTCAACGAGCCTACTAGATCAGACTCTTCGGACAGTTTGGGTCTTTCCAGTTGCTCTACACCACCCCAGGATACCGGTGCAGCAGCTCAGTCCACCGCCCCTGCTTCTATAAACCTTGATAGTTCAGATGACACACCAGATGATGGTAGGGGTGGTGACACTCAAGTACATACAGCAAGACTTCTCCGGACCAGGAATCCATCAGTGTGGCAGGATCAATTTGTTTCTGAACCGGCCTACCACAAATTCAAAGAATGGTGGCCCCAGAGTTCACTTATCCCTGAGAGGCCTTTCATTATTAAGGATCTCCTACCTCACAACCCTAATGTAAAGAAGCAATTTGAGGAAAATGAGGGATGGAGTTTCTTCACTAGCAAGGTCGAGGATGCAAATGAATATGTTGTGAAGGATTTTTATGCCAATGTAGCCCACACAAAAGGGATACATATCTTACCAGGTTCGAAACAAGAAGATCTTGTATAATGGGAGTGCATTCAACGACTATGTTGGCTTTGAGTATGAAGATGAGACTCGCTATCAAGAGAAATTAGCCTTGGGAGATCTGGCTCGTCCTTGGTTGGATTCTGTTATTGCTATCCTGGGGACTACTCCATCTTGGTTGACTACAGGTTCCACTATCTACAGGAACACACACAACTTCGAGGCCAAGGGATGGGCGAACTTTGTTTGCAGACGGATAGATCCCATCCTTCATGACAGTGACATGCCTCTCTCTCGAGCCCTGATTGTTGGAGCAATTATGGATGGCATCCCGATTAATGTCGGGAATATCATGGCCAGGGTGATTGACCGGATATTACATAGAAATGAAGCATCTTATCCCTTTCCCAACTTCCTCACCATGTACTTTAGGGACATAGAAGTTTAGGGAAGGGACTTTGAAGTTACAGTGAGGCCGAAATCAGCTTTTTCATGGTATAGTCTGAAAGGTCCGAACAACCCCAAGGCAAAAGGGAAATCCACCACATTTACTGTCCCTGGTACTTTTACTGTTGTTGAGCCCTCCGCTGCTGCCGAGGGCTCCACTGCTACTGAGGGGCCCACTGTTGCTGCCGGCCTGGAGTATTCCTTGGGTCCTTCCATGACCATTCCAGTCCCAGTACCTACATCTTCTGCTTACCCTCAGACTTCCCTGAGGGTGTCTCAGACTCTAGCTGGTATCACCAATTGGCTGCAGGTAGCTTCTTCTAAGCTCACTGATCTTTCTACTACTGTTGTAGCTCAGTCAGCTCCAACACAACTTACACTGCCTCCATTACTGGAGGAGATATTGAGGAGCCTGGTTGATAACCAGAAGATCATGGAGACCCTGGACAAGAATGGGAAGGAGATTCACTCTTTGGGCAAATCTGTGAAGAAAATGAAGAAGTCTCAAGATGATATGAAGAAGGTTCAGGTGGAGATGCAGACGACTCAATTAGATTTGAAGAAGGAGGTCGCGAAGCTCACAGTGGCGGGGGACATCCCCCTTGATTTGTTGATAGGAGAGCCCGCACCCACTGATCAGGTTGCACAGGTTCAGGAGCCGGAGCTTACCTCAGCCCCAGTTCGCAGAGGAGTCATCCCGAGGACTGATGACATGGAGATCCAGCTTGAGGATCCAGAGGGACAGACCTCTTCACATCTACAGGGCCCCGCTCCAGCCACTGTCACTGTGCCTTTTTCTACAGCTGATCCTGACCCCATGCAGACAAAGGAACCATATGGAGTTTTCTTTTACTCTCTCTCACCCTTTTTCTCTTTTCTATATTTTTGGGCATTTAGCATTGAGGACAATGCCAACTCTTATTTGAGGGGGTGGCCTCTATTTGGTGATTCAGATACTTTAACATTTTTTTTTGGGCTGTAATAACTTCTGATACTATTTTTCTTTTCCTTATTTGCATTTTCGTACTTTTAGTTTGTTTTACTTTTGGTATGTATATATTTGGTTTCCTTTCTTATGTATATATTAATTCCCCTCTTAATGTATATTCGTCTTAATCCCCTATTGTACATATTCATTTCTACTGTTCGTACTTTTACTTTATAACGTCTTTTAGTTTTTCCATTTATAGTTTAACTTCTTATTTCATTTAGTAGCTTCCTTTTGAATTTATAGCTTCTTCTTTACTTTTTGCGTTAACAATAAACCCCTGGTTTTCTTAAGGCCACGGTTCTTTCCAGTGGTGGAAATTGTGCGAACCGAGTGTCTCTTCCCTACGACGGACGGTGTGATGACCTTCTTAAGGGATTGAGTCTGTTTTTTTTGTTTTTGTTTTTGTTTTTGTTTTTGTTTTCCTTTGTTTTGGTGGTATTGAATAAATGTGGCTCAAATAAGCTTCACTTGTCACCATCATACTTACCTTTGACCTCATGGTTAGAGACAAGTTACAGATGAGTCTAGTTCTAAGTGTGACCCTTAGAGTCTTGAGTTAACTAAAGTTGTCCTCAAGTGGTGTATATAGCCATATGTGAGTGTTCAATATAAATTGAGGTTGTTGTGGGCCCTCAATTCTATGATCTTTAACGATCCTGAGGTTTGAGAGGTGAGGTTTGAATTTCATATCCCGAGTGTCGTGCTTGAAAGTCTAGAACTTTCCCCAAGTATTTTTCTAGGCGAAATTTTAAGTTAGCTCGACTTGTGAAATGATCATAGGCTTTCCTTGATTCCCTGTTGAAATTAAAGACTTACATAGCCTACCATGACAAGATCCTTATTCAACCCCTTTTGATCCTAAGCCTATTTGTTCAAAAAACATATTACAAACCTTCATCCATTTTCTAATGACCCTCTCTTGGCACCCATTATTTCCTTGCGCACTCATGATGAATAGTAGTCAGAATTATAAGTTTGGGGGAGAGACTAGGAAATTCATAGTGATGAAAGGAATTATCATAAAAGTAATAGCCAATAAGAAGGTTGAAAAACAAAACAAGTCAAAAAGAAAAGCAAAGGATTGAAAGGAATCAATAAAGCAAAGTTGAAAAGGCTCGGAATGATGAAAAAGAAAGAAAAAGGGAGAAAAGTGAGCTTCAAGTAAAAGAAAGAGCGACAATGAGTCTCTCTAAGTTTCCCCAAGGAAGAGTATATGACTCAAAGAGTCAAGAAAAATATGAGCCAAAATGTGAAAAATGGAGTGCTTAAGAAGAAATGTTCTATCGTAGTTCATCATGTCCAAATTTGATCCAAAAAGCCTTCATTACATCACGTTAAAGCCCTATAGGATCTCAAGTTGAGTGAGCTTACATTAGTGGTGATTTACACTAGGGTCAAGCCTATGGTACTTAAAGCCGGACTTGTGGCATTTTTTTGAGAGTGAAGAGAGAACCCCTTGATAATCCCAATTCTGAGAGTACATTCTATATGGTGAAATGAGCCCATGGAAAGTAGGGGAGAAAGAGTCTGAGATCCACAGTGATTTAGGTGAAAGAGAGAGACTCTTTGATGAATTAAGTCAACTCTTGAAGCTTTGGTGTCACATTAGATCTAGTGAGCTAAGAAAGTCATTGTATAATTTTGTCAATAATGCATTTGTGTTGAGGGTAATTGTTAGTCCCAATTGAAGCTTGATGAAGTCACATTTGACAGCTGAAATACTTTTTCTTTTGTTTACGGAGGTGGGAGTAATCTTGTTTGCTTGAGGACAGGCAAAGACTTAAGTTTGGGGGAGTTGATAACTAGGGATTTGTACCTATTATTTACTCTCATTTTCTTAGGTTTTGAGGCAAAATTGCATTAAGATACTCCCAAAATTTGATGCAAGTTATTTAAATTGCAAGATTTGAGTTGAATTGAAGATATTGACTAAAAATGACTCAAAGAAGAGCAAAACGTGCACTATCCCAGAACCCAGTAGAAGCGCCGAGAGCGCCAATATTCCGCTGCAGCAGTTGTCACTTCGCAGCAGCGGAATTCCATCTGCTGCCCCGGTTCAAACTTCAGAAAGTGTGTTTTTGAGACCCAGTTGAGCCGATGTTCACGCCAAAATTCTACTGCAGCGCTATCCTCGCCACTGCAGCATTCAAATTTTTGCTGGGAGCGGATTCCTAAGATTAGAGACTCGTCAACCTGGGATATTCACAATAGCGCGGTCAGCGGTATTATTCCGCTGTCGCGCTTTTAGGAACCGCTGCGGCGTTATAGTTTTCTCATTTGTCCAGTATTTTCAGCCTTGTATATATACAACTCTTTCTCATTTTTAAGGTATCAGACGATAAAGTGAGATCGTGAATAGTGATTTTATTCTGGTTTGAGTAATTTTAGCTTATATTCTACCATATTTCTTAGATTTTGTTCTTGTAATCAACATTTATGGGTTTAATTTCATCATCTATTTTAGTTTCTTCCATGAAAATAAGTAGCTAGACCCTCAACCTAGGGTTGTGACCCAACCCTAGTGTGGGTAACTAATGGGTCTTCTGATTTAGGATGAATTTATGATTGGGTGTATGAATTTTAGTCTATTTCATGCTTCATTGACTGAATTAGTGGTTGCAAACACTAATTTGTGAGGACCCAAAAGGTCATCCTGTGTAATTTAGCTAAAACTGTGTTCCGGGGCCCCTAGAGCCTCCGTTAATCTCACCTCGATGTGCGTGCGCAACCCGGGCGCGTAGCCGGGAAGACTTTATGTGAAAACTTGATAAAGAGTTGAATTTATAATAATTAATTGATTAAAGTTGACTTTGGTCAACATATTTTTGTAAACGGACCCGAACCCGTGATTTGACGGTCCTGGAGGGTCCGTAGGAAAATATGGGACTTGGGCGCATGCCCGGAATCGAATTCCGAAGTCCTAAGTCCGAGAAATGAATTTTTAAAGAAAATTATTTTCTGAAAATAATAAAGGCTTTTGAAAATGAACTTTGATGTGAAAATTGCGTTATAGGGCCCGTATTATGGTTCTGGAGCCCGGAACAGGTTTAATATGGTTATCATGAGTTGTCTACAAAATTTGATGTCATTCTGAATTGTATGGGTCGGTCCGGCGCATCGATAAAGAAATCAAGAACTTGAAGTTTCTTAAGATATGGTTTTAGGGGTTTTGGGGTGTGATTTTGAGATTTAGCGTTGTTTTGGGTGTTCTGAAGGCTCGAGCGAGTCCGTATTATGGTTTAGGACTTGTTGGTACATTTGGACGGGGGCTCGGGTGGGCCCAGGTGCCTCCCGGACACCAAACGGGGCTAAAAACCAGCTAAAATAGCTGTTGGTGCACCTGTTTCTGGTGTGATCGCAGGTGCGGTTGCCCAGTCGCAGGTGCGGGACCGCCTGCGGTCCCAAGCCTCGCAGGTGCGACCCCAGGTGAGGTCCCCATTTCTCGCAGGTGCGGACAAAGGTCCGCAGGAGCGAAACCGCAGGTGCGGTAATCCCTCCGCAGGTGCGACCCCAGCCCCTCTTGCCCAGTTCCGCAGGTGCGAGCCTCAAATCGCAGGAGCGAGACCGCAGGTGCGGTCCTTGAGCCGCAGGTGCGGAATCCCTGTAGGCCAGACAATGCATAATCTTTAAAATACGGGATTTCTTCATCTCATTCATTTTCCACCACCATTAGAGACTTGTGAGCTTGGGAAGAACACTCCACTACCTAGCTACTGTTAAGGTAAGTTAATTCCTTCTTAATACTAGTTTCATGCATGAATTATTAATGGGATTACCTACTAAATTTATGGAAAATCAAGAATTGGGTAGTAAATTGAGGGTTCTTGAGAAAATTTGCGTATTGTCCATTTAATGCTATGAATTCAAGTGGAACTTCGTATTAATGATCCTTAGGCTATGGGTGAGTGATTCCTTCAAAAAAATTCGGGATTCGAGCGTGCGGGCCCGGGGTCGAATTTTGGTATTTTTGGAAGGATGATAGAAAATGTATAATTAGGCTTTGGAATTGGTTTATTGAGTGATTGTTGATGTTAATAAATCAATTATGTCTAGATATTATCGATTCGGAGTTGGATTCGAGAGGAAAGGCTGTGATTGAGGGTTGACTTGCATTTTGGAGCCTAGGTAAGTGTTTGGACTAACCCTATCTTGAGGGAATAGGTATATAGTCTTATTTGCTATGTGTAATTCATGTCCAACGTATAGGTGAGGTGACGAGTACCTATATGTTGCGGTCAAGCATTCCAGTGAATCAATTGTGATGAATTATACCGTGTTCTTGATATTCTCTGTACTGTGAATAATTGGTGATTTAGAAGTGATCCATTGATGTTGTTTCATGACGTGGGGAATTATTGATTAATTGTTCAGTGTAGGCTCTTACTGTTGAAATTACACTTCTGAGCGAGTTTGGTTATAGCTGAGTCCATTGCCGGGACGATAGAATTTTATTGAGTATTTTTGTACACTTGAGATTTCTTATTGTTAGTTTTCACATTATATTGTTCTTTTTATATTATTTATCGCACGAGGGGACATGCCATGCCGATTTTTTATTATTTATCGCGTGAGGGGACATGCCGTGCCGATTGTTTATTATTTATTGCACGAGGGGACATGATGTGCCGATTGTTTAGTATTTATTGCACGAGGGTACATGTCGTGCCGAGTGTTTATTATTTATCGCACGAGGGGACATGTCGTGCCGATTGTTTGTTATTTATTGCACGGGGGGACATTCCGTGCCGATTGTATATTATTGCACGAGGGGACATTCCATGCCGAGTGTTTGTTATTTATACACGAGGGGACATTCCGTGTCGAGTGATTTTATTATTTACAGACGAGGGGACATTCTGTGCCGATTGATTATGAGATTATGCACGAGGGGACATGTCGTGCCTTTGATGTTCATTATTTGTTCTGCGACGTTAAATTCCTGCTTACTTTTACATTTCAGTTGTTACCATGTTCTACTATCCTAGTATTTGTTGTCCCTTTTATCCCCAGCATGTTCTCCCTGTATATGTATTTACTTGTTTATTTCCATCGATATTTTCCTATTATTATGTAGAATTGCACAGGTACATATTGTTGACGGTCCTAGCCTCGTCACTACTTCGCCGAGGTTAGGCTCGGAACTTACTCAGAACATGGGGTCGGTTGTACTGATGCTGCACCTGCACTTCTTTATGTTGTGCAGATTACGCAGCCGGGCCCGGTGGGCACTGACGGAGGAAGCATTCCATCAGTCCATTCAGGAGACATCGAGGTAGAACCGCAGACGTTCGTGGGCCTTGGCGTCACCTTCTACCCTTCTCTTTCAGTTCTGTCTTATTCTATAGTTTCAAAGACAATCATATGTACTTATTTTCACACCATTGTATTTAGTAATCTCATAGACAGTTCGTGAGTATGTGACACCAGTTCTGGGTTATATATATGGGTTCTATTTCGAAGCTTGCTATATTATTTTGAACTTAGTTAACTTTCATATTGTTGACCACCGTTGCCTTAGTTATCTTTTTCATTTTAGTTGTTAATGAGTTTATTTAGTTCAAACGTTGGCTTGTCTAGCGGGTTCAACGTTAGGCGCCATCACGGCCTGAAGGTGGGATTTCGGGTCGTGACATGATTTATGCCTTTTTGACTAGGGTTATTCTTGAGAGAGACGACCCAAGTCTAGGTAAATAGGCTAACAAAGTATTGGGGTGAACTCAAGAGATTTATAGCCTCAATAAAAGGGTAGAAACTAGAGATAGTGATACCCGACTTGAGCCATTTTATTTTATTTGTTGAAACACCCAATTGGGCTTGAGAAATCCAATTCGGGCAAAGTTACCCAAATTACCGAGAGGTATTGGGTGAGTAATTTAGTATGAGGTTATGTCATTTGCGCATAATTCACAAGCTTATCCTAGATTTTAGACCTCATTAGTCACTCGCCTAGGAGTAAGTTGCAACCCTAGTTCCTTTAATCATTTGATAAAAATACACAAAAATATTGTAGTTAGTTAGATAATATTACTTTTTACACTCAACCTTAGAATAGATACATAACCAATTTATGTCGAGAAGAGAAATTAAAAGCAATACACCACTAAATCAAGTAGAAACTCGACTCCCATGCATAACTCCATGTGGATATCGATCCCGACCATGTCGGGTAAAAGCTGCTTCGACCCTGCGTTGCTACTTAAATAGTGGTATAGGTGGGCGCAGAACAAACACCTATGAACCTATGGCTCTTCTACCAACTTGTCACGACCCCGATCTCCCTCTGTAGGGTGTCGTGGTGTCACCTAGTCTTTAAGACTAGGTAATCCTAACATACATGAAGAATTACGAAAATAACAATGAAACTTCCAATTAAACCAACATCTATCATAAAAGGACTCCACCATACAATTGAAAATAACACCTAAAATCTGGTGAGGCCGAGTCAGAAGCTCTACACGAGTATACTGAAACATCGCTAATACATCAATAACTATAACATGAGTAGGCAATAGAAACTAAGACAGAGAGTGGCTCAGAGGCCTGCGAACGCCGCCATGTATACCTTGAAGTCTCCTATCCAAAGATCATCTCACGGATGCCTAGCCTTGTAAGAGGTATATGGATCTGCACAAAAAGATATGCATAAGCGTGGTATGAGTACACCACAACGGTACCCAGTGAGTATCAAGCCTAACCTCTGCAGAGTAGTGATGAGATCAGGTCAAGAAACATACTAGAATAAATAAAGAACTAAACAGGTATGGTACAATGTAATAATGGAAACAATGGAAATGACACAATGAAGAAATACAACAAGAATAGCTACACTGAAATTTAACTAAAGACATCACGGAAGAAGCACATAATAATAATGTCAAAGAAACGATGAAGACAAAACACGAGTAATGTAAATGAAAAATAGAAACAAGAATCATTATCGAGGTACTTCCTCGTAGTCTCAATTCACAATCAAAATCATAATCTTTCCTTATATCACCGCTGAAGACTTGCGTTTAATTTAAAAAATTATTTTCCCGAAATAGCTACCCGCGTTTTAGCCCACCTTATCACATCGTATGGCTTCAAGTAGTTCCTCTACTAGCAACATGTGTATCAACCCCACCTTATCTCACTACATGCGTATCAACCCCTATCCTTATACCACCGCATGCGTATCAATAGCTCAACATATCACAAATTGCACCTCAAGTGCCCAATACCAAAACTTGCCAAAGAAGTCAACAATAATAATGTTTCCACAATAAATAGCTCATGAATCAACCACAATATGTACAAGAGTCTCAACAATAGCAACCGAAAGTGAATAACTCAACAAGAATGGTATTTCAATAATTTACAACTTTTCCTCAATGTGATCACGACTTTTACAACTTCAATGCCAAAACTCAACAACAAGATATTCTAAGAAATTAGAACTTCAAGTAAGGTAACTCAATATAAGGTATTTAACAAGGAAATGAGAAAACAGTAACTTCATCTAAGCATGTAAGGGAAAATAACAAGTAAGAGATGAGACAAATATTAACTATGTCAAGTGTAGCATGTAAGGATAGATTAACGATGATGAATATAGCATGTTATGACAATTCAATTACGGCATGAAAAGAATCTACATACCTTAAACCCTTCAATTACCATATTTAACTCGTGTACCCACTCGTCACCTTGAGTTCACGGCTTTCGCATACCATAATTAACACAAAACAATACCAATCCTAAGGGGTAATTCCCCCACACAAAGTTAGGCAACATACTTACCTCAAACACGCTAACTCAATCCACTAGTAAGCCTTTTTCGAAAAAATCCAATGTCGAACGACTTGAATCTATCCAAAATAACTTCTTACCATAAATACAAACCATAGGAGACTATTCCAGGTAATAAAGTTGAAATCTTTTAAGAAAATCAAAAAGTCAACTACGGGCTTGCGTCTCGGAACCTGGCCAATCTTACAAAATCTAAATACACGTTTAATAACGAGTCCAACCATACTAAAGTTACTCAATTCCGATCTGAAATCGACCTTCGAAGCCTCAAAATATAGTCTATGAAGTTTTCACAAATTTTTCCATTTTTTCCAACTCAAAACACTAATAAATGATAAAAACAATGATGGATTCATGTATAATAGCCAAATCCGAGTTAGAATCACTAACTCCAATTACTCCTTGAAAATCTCCCTCAAAATCGTCCAAAATCGAGCTCTCTAAGTCAAAAGATGAAGAATGAAATAAAATTCCAAATTACCCCTTTTTCTGCCCAGCAATCTCGCTTTTGCGAGCCCACAATCGCATTTGCGGCTCCGCACCTGCCGAAACTCCATCGCAGGTGGGAATCACACTTAAGCCCCTGAGAAATCGCACTTGCGTACCCTAAAGCGCATCTACGCTTGCGCTTCTACGAAGGCCAGTCGCTTTTGTGCATCCGCTTCTACGGAAGAATGACCACACCAGCGGTCCCAGCTTGCTAGCCCAACCTTTGCTTCTGTGGCCCACATGTCACTTCTGCGGTGATGCACCTGCGGCCCAAAGTGCGCAGGTGCGATTGCACCAAAACCTCAGCACCTTCAGTAGTCAATCAAGTCCAAAAAATGATCGGATTCACGCCCGGGGCCCCGTCCGAATATACCAACAAGTCCCAAAACACATAACGAACCTACTTGAGGCCTAAAATCACATCAAACAACATTGATTCTATGAATCGCAACCCAATCCAAACCTATTGGAACAGTGTACATTCAACTTCCAAAACTAATGTCGATCTAACGTCGAACATGTTTTCGACCCGAAAATCTCAATAGAGATGTCGTATGCGGGTACTACGGTCATTTTCCCACAAGTCATAAATGACATAACGGACCTCTTCCAACTTCCGGGATCAAAATCCAACCCCAATATCAATAAAGTCAACTCCCGGTCACCCTTCTCAACCTTCCAAACCTTCAACTTTCTAACTTTCGCCAATTCAATCCAAAACGACCTACGGATCTCCAAATCAATGTTCGAACACGCTCCTAAGTCAAAAATCACCATACGAAGCTATGAAACCTTGAAACTCCTTTCCGGAGTCGTCTACATAAAATTCAAACTCTGGTCAAGTTTTTCAACTTAAGTTTTCAACTTTGTGACTAAGTGTCCCATTTCACTCCGAAACTCACCCGAAACCAAAACCAACAACCCTGGTAAGTCATAGAACCACAATATAACCTAGAGGAGGCAATAAATAGGGAAACGGAGCTAAAATACTCAAAACAACTAGCCAAGTCATTACAACCCTATAACTGCCAAGACATGTTCACATTAATCTGTGTTAATTAATAGAATACCTACCAATGACTGCTCTAACCGAACTGAATCAATAATTGTCAATAGACTCAAACGTGGTAGATAAGAAAAGTGTTGCTCTGATTAAATCCCTAAGGGGGTTGATAGTAAACTAAAGGTTGAAAATATAATTATAAATAACATAACTTCATTTGACACATGACAGAGTTTATTCCAAGCATAACAGAACAATAATAGAAATTAAATACAGTTCTACAATATCACCATTAACAAATGACAAGTATAACAACAAATTAATTCTCCTAAAAACCATTCTAAATTCTGTAACGATTCTTTGCACATACGTTTCATGTAGCCAACTCCTTGTAAATGGAACAATTATGTTTTCCTTTCTTCCTAGTCTGAGAAGATCCTCAAACACCTAGCGAATGCTTAGTCTTCTTTCTTCCTTTTTTAGTCTCGATGTCGGGTGAAAGTTCTTTCATTGACTTAATTGACCCAGGCACCCGTTCTTCCAAAGGGATCGGACAAATGACTCTATCATATGCTCCGTCTGTATTTTTCGGCCCATACGAGTTCATTTAATTCTCATCAATATAATTTAACCCGTAAGTAAATCCACTAAAGCCATACTTGACCATTCTTTCCTCATCCACTTCAAAATATGATGACCCAAAGGGTCATCTTATGTTTTAGAATTCAATTCTGCATTCGTTAGCCTTAAAAGTCTCATTTTTACCCTCTTCTATTTGTATGCGCAGTCCGGGCATGATTTTCGGAAAGCTTTTATGTTGAAAATTGAGGAAATAATAAGTTTTGGCCTTAAAAGTTGATTTTAGTTGACTTTGGTCAATGTTTTGAGTAAACGTACCCGGACTCATGTTTTGACGGTCCCGGTGGGTCCGTAGTAAAATATGTGACCTAGGCGTATACCCCGAATCGAATTCTGAGGTCCCTAGCTCGAGAAATGAATTTTTGATTAAAATTGAAAGACTGAAATTATAATGGTTTTAAGAAGTTAGTTAATGGTTGATCTTATTGGTATCGGATCCGTATTTTGGTTTCAAAGACCGGTACAGGTTCGCTATGATATTTATACCTTATATGTGAAATTTGGTGATAAACGGAACTGATTTGACGTGATTCGGACGTCCGGTTGAGAAAATAGAAATTTTAAAGTGTTCTTGAGAATGTCATATGTTTTGGTGCTAAATTCGTAGTTCTAGATGTTATTTTGGTAATTTGATCGCACGAGCAAGTTCGTATGGTGCTATTAGACTTGCGTGCATGTTTGGTTTCGAGTCCCGAGGTCTCAAGTGAGTTTCAGATAGGCTACGGAGTGAAAAGAACTTAGAAAACATAGTTGGTGTGTTCAGGTCTACAGATCTCGCATTTGCGAGGTTTGGCTCGAAAATGCGAGCCTCGCATTTGTGAAGAAGCTTCGCTTTTGCAAGCATGGGATGGGCTGGGTAGTCTCGCATTTGCGAGAAAAGAGCCACATTTGCGAAAGTCGACTGTTCGCATTTGCGAAGGCTGCAGAAATGCGAAGAGTTCACATTTGCGATACTTCTCTCGCATTTGTGAGCTTCGCAAATGAGAAGATCTGGTCACAAATACGACATCTGCAGCTGATAGGTCTTGAGTTAGACGGGATTTTTCTTATTTTTCAAAGCTTCCAAACACAAGAAATACTCTAGGCGATTATTCAAAGACAACCTTTTCAGGATGGATGTTTCGAGTATGGTGATTATGGGCGTATTCGGAGGACTTGTCCGAGATTATTGGGTGTTCAGCCACAGCATCAGGGTTCTTGTGCCATGGTTCCGGCACCAGTTTTTGTACTGCCTGCTCAGCCAGCCAGAGGCAGTGGTCAGGTAGCCAGAGGTAGGGCCCAGACTGTTAGAGGTGCCGTTAGAGGTGGAGTCCCCCCAGCTAGAGGCTCCGATCGATATGGTTCAGAGTGGTGGGGCTCAGCCCCGATGTTATGCTTTTCCAATCAAACTTGAGGCTGAGTCATCTGATGCTGTCATTACAAGTATTGTTTCAGTTTGCAGTATAGATTCTTCGGTTCTATTTGATCCGAGGTCTACTTACTCCTATGTGTCATCTTATTTTTCTTCATATTTGGTTGTGCCCTGTGATTTTTTGAGTGCCCTTATATATATGTCCATACCTTTGGGGGATGCTATTGTTGTAGATCGTGTATATCGTTTGTGTGTGGTCATTATTAGGAGTCTTGAGACTAGTGTAGACCTTCTGCTATAAGATATGGTGGATTTCGATGTTATATTGGGTATGGATTGGTTTCCACCTTATCACGCTATTTTGGATTGTCACACCAAGATAGTGACATTGGCCTTGCCGGGGTTGCCTCGATTAGAGTGGAGAGGGACTCCTGGTCATTCTACCAGTAGGGTTATTTCTTATATGAAGACTCGGCGTATGGTCGAGAAGGGGTGTTTGGCCTATTTGGCTTATGTTCGTGATTCTAGTGCTGAGGTTCCTTCCATGGATTCTATGCATGTTGTTCGTGAGTTTCCAGTGGTATTTCCTGCAGACCTGTCGGGGATGCCACCCGACAAGGATATTGACTTTTGCATTGATTTGGCTCCGGGCACTTAGCCAATTTCTATTCCGCCATATCGGATGGCCCCACCAGAGTTGAACAAATTGAAGGAACGGTTGCAGGATTTGCACGATAAGGGCTTCATTAGACCTAGTGTCTCTCCCTAGGGTGCACCAATTTTGTTTGTGAAGAAGAAGGATGGGTCTATGAGGATGTTTATAGATTATCGACAGTTGAACAAAGTCACCCTCAAGAACAAGTATCCGTTGCCGAGGATTGATGATTTATTTGAGCAGCTTCAGGGTGCCAAGGTGTTTTCGAAGATTGATTTGAGGTCGGGCTGCCATCAGCTGAGGATTAGGGCATTCGATGTCCCTACGACAACATTTCGGACGCGGTATGGGCAGTATGAGTTTCCGATGATGTCCTTTGGGTTGACCAATTGTAACGACCCGACCGGTTGTTTTGAGCAATTGCACTTCGCTCAGAGGTTTGGGGCATGAGTAGCTCCGTATGAGGTATTATGGCTTATGGTGAATCGTCGGTTTTGGTTTTCAGGTCCTTCAGAATCGATTTGGAAGAATGAATTTCATGGTTTAAGCTTTAAGTAGGGAAAGTTAACCTATTTTTTTAATTTTGTTTTATTTTTTTGGGAGCTCTCTCTCAAAGAGAGATAGGGCAGCCGCCATCCTTCCTAAGTTCTCGTCTCTCTCATCTTGAGAGATCAATAGTCTCATCCTCCGTTTTTCCACCATCGGCCAAGCCGGAACCACCACTGCTCCCCACATCTCTTCCCAGTTCTCTCGTCGATGTTGAATTAGCCTGATATTCAATGTTTGGCCGAGATATTTTCTGGTGACCTCTATTATTTCCACTGACCATACGTGGTTTTGAGTCTGCTATGTTTCAGAACACAGTAGCGAATTCTTGTTGCTAGTTTTTCGGTTGTTTTAAAAAATTTGGCGAATACGGTGTGGTGTTGCCACTGTCGTGATTGGATTTGTGATGTTTTACCTGCTTTTGGAGACTTCTATTGTCTGATTATACTGGTCAGAATATTATTATCTCGCCAGAATGTTCGAAAATCCGGTGACTCGTTCTTTTCCGGCGACTAATGGTTGGACCACAGTAATTCCATTTGTTCTTGGATGCCTATCATATTTGGGTGGATACTTCTATTGTCTAACGTTGTTGGTCATTTATGAAGTTGCCTAGTTTTGGGTGTAATTGATCAGGTTGTGTAAAAGACAAAGAACACCCATTAAGGTTTTTGAGGATTCTTTGGTACTGATGGATTATTGGACCACTGATTCTTTTTGGAACATTTACTAAAGTTTGAAATGATGACTTCACTATTATGTATTATTTTGGACTCATAATTGAAGAGGTTGTCGGAATTTTTGTGTTTCTCCGGATTTCGAGATGTGGGTCCGGGTTGGACTTTTTGGTCAATTCGGATTTTTTTATTAAGATTGGACCTTTATCATTGGAATTGTTTCTTTGGGCTTTACGTGATGTATTTGAGTTACTTTTGGCTAATTTCAAACCATTCGGAGGATCGCTATGCGCGTGATGGTATTCTTGGAGCATCGTTTGGCTTGCTCCGTATTGGAATTAGCTTGTTCGAGGTAAGTAACTCTTCTAAGCTTAGTGTTGAGGGTATGAAACCCCGAACTACATGTTATGTGATTGGTTTTGAAGTGACGCACATACTAGATGACGGGCGTGTGGGCGTGCACTGTGAATTGGGACTTTGTTGTTCCCATGGCCCCGTATAGTGGCCCTATTTTGTGGATATTTGTGTTTTCACCATGTGGTAAAGTAATTGAGCTATCAATCATGCTAAATATCATGTTTAGGCTTCATGTTGATATTGTTCTTACCCAATGTGGTTATTTTTGGTTGTCATCTCACAGATTTCCATTGATATTTTTGTACTCAGTCATATTTGTGCATTCATATCATATCTCAGTCTCAATTGTTGTTATTGATACATCATATCATTGTTGTCGGGCTAGAGTCATGACATTATGTGCCCGTGAGTGAGACTGGAAAGATTGATGACTGGGTGAGGCCGAGGGCCTGAGTGAGAGTGACATTTTTGGATCGGGCTGCACGCCGCAACATATTATACTTTATGGGATCGGGTTGCACGCTGCAACGATATATTGATTATATATATATGGGCTGCACGCCACAGCGATATATTGATCGGGTTGCATGCCGCAACGATGTTGGGTCGGGCTGCACGCCGCATCGATATAGCACTTGGGCTGAAGGAGCCCCTCCGGAGTCTGTACACCCCTAGTGAGCGCAGTCGACTATATATATACATATATATATGGATCGAGTTGCACATTCGCAACGGTTATTATACAGTATTGAGTGATTTAGTGTGCTGAGTGTTGAGCTTAGTAGGAGAGGATGCGAGGCAATGAGATTGAGTACTCTGAGAGTGTGAGTACATGTTTCATCTCTGAAATACATGGCATTTACATGCATACATGACATACAAGCATAAGATGCATTTTTTCTCATGCTAGATAGTATCACGTCATTCATTACTTATTATACACATTGATATGTGGGTATGGAGAGGCATTTTATACTTGCTCGTACTTTTAGCATTTTCGGTAAGAGATCTGGGATTTTCTTTCACTGAGATATTTGAAAAGCATGACCATTTTCTGGAAATTGTGAACGAGCTGAGTATTTTATTTTTGAGATATTTTTTTTACTTGTATTATGTTGTTATGAACTGTTGTGGAAATATTGGCATTGGACCCAATCCTGTGTTAGCTCATCACTGCTTTCAACCTAAGGATAGGTCTGTTACTTACTCAGTACATGTGGTCGGTTGTACTGATACTACACTTCTGCACATTGTATGCAGATGTCGATTGTTGTTGTTGCTGTGCTCGATGGTTGTGGGACTTGAAGATGTACTGGCATCCCTATTGTAGCTGCCTCATTTGTTCGGCGTAGCCTTAGCTTATAAAACTCTGTTTATGTACTTTTCAAACAGACTGTGTAATTGTTCCATTGTTGCTCTATAAACACCATTCATAGAAGCTCATGATTTGTACTACCAGTTCTTGGGAAATGCATAAGATTTATATAATTCTCTTGTTTAATTGTTTTTATTAAGTTAAATGAAACTGGATAATTGTTAATTGGCTTACCTAGCGGGTCGGGTTAGGTTCCATCACGACTGGTGGGTTTTGGGTCATGACACCAATACCCTAGCAGCATTCATGGACTTGATGAACCGAGTGTTCAAGCCTTATTTGGATTATTTTGTGATTGTGTTTATTGATGATGTCTTGATATACTTCTGCAGTTGGGAGGAGCATGAGCATCACCTCAGGATAGTGCTCCAGACTTTGAGAGACAGTCAGTTGTATGCTAAATTTTCAAAGTGCGAGTTTTGGTTGGATTCAGTCGCTTTCTTGGGCCACGTTGTATCAGCAGAGGGTATTCAGGTAGATCCTAAGAAGATTGAGGCAGTCAAGAACTGGCCTAGACCCACTTCAGCCATGGAGATCAGGAGCTTCTTGGGTTTGACGGGTTATTACCATCGCTTTGTGGAGGGGTTTTCATCTATAGAAGCCCCATTGATCAGGTTAACCCATAAGGGTGCCCTATTTCGGTGGTCAAACGAGTGTGAGGCGAGATTTCAGAAGCTCAAGGCAGCTTTTACTACAACACCGGTGTTAGTGTTACCATCAAGTTCAGGACCTTACACGGTATATTGTGATGCCTCCCGTGTTGGGCTCGGAGCAGTATTGATGTAGGAGGGCAGGGTGATTGCATATGTGTCTCGGAAGTTGAAGGTTCATGAGAAGAATTACCATGTCCATGATTTAGAGTTGGCAGCCATTGTTCATGCGCTGAAGATTTGGAGACACTATCTTTATGGCGTGTCGTGTGAGGTTTTCACAGATCATCGCAGCCTTCAGTATTTGTTCAAGCAAAAGGATCTCAATTTTAGGCAGAGGAGATGGTTGGAGATATTTAAAGACTATGATATCACTATATTGTATCATCCGGGAAAGGCCAATGTGGTGGCCGACACATTGAGTAGGAAGGCAGTGAGTATGGGCATCCTTGCGTTCATTCCAGTCTGTGAGAGACCACTAGCTTCAGATGTTCAGACTTTGGCCAACCAATTTGTGAGGTTGGATATTTCAGAGCCCAGCTGTGTTCTAGCTTGCACAGTCGCTCGGTCTTCTTGTTTGAGCGTATCAGAGATCGACAGTATGATGACTCTCATTTGGTGGTCCTTAGGGACACAGTTCGGCACGGTGGTTCCAAGCAGGTTACCATTGGAAATGAGGGATTTTTGAGATGCAAGGTCGCGTGTGTGTGCCTAATGTTGATGGGCTTCGTGAGTTGATCCTTGAGGAGGCTCACAGTTCTCGGTATTCTATTCACCCGGGCACCGCGAAGATATACCAAGACCTGCAGCAGCATTATTGGTGGAGGAGGATGAAAAAGGATATAGTTGCTTATGTAGCTCGGTGCCTAAATTTTCAGCAGGTGAAGTATGAGCACCAGAGACCCGGTGGTTTACTTCAGCAGATAGAGATTCCTGAGTGGAACTAGGAGCGTATCACTATGGACTTTGTTGTTGGACTCCCACGGACTCAGAGGAAATTCGACGCAGTTTGGGTCATTGTGGGTAGGCTTACTAAGTCAACACACTTCATTTCGTCTTCACGGTGTGCCTGTGTCTATCATTTTTGATTGAGGTACGCAGTTTACCTCGCACTTCTTGAGGGCAGTACAATGTGAGTTGGGTACGCGGGTTGAGCTGAGAACATCATTTCATCCTCAAACGGACACGCAGTCCGAGCGTACTATTCAGATCTTGGAGGATATTCTCTGCGCTTGTGTTATAGACTTCGGAGGATCGTGGGATTAGTTTTTTCCCCTTGCAGAGTTCGCCTACAAGAACAGCTACCAGTCGAGCATTTAGATGGCTCCCTATGAGGCATTATATGGTAGATGGTGCAGGTCGCTAGTCGGGTGGTTTGAGCCAGGGGAGGCTCGATTGTTGGGTACAGATTTAGTGCATGAGGCCTTGGACAAGGTCAACATTATAAAGGATCGACTTCGCACAGCTCAGTCCAGGCAAAAGAGTTATGCCGACCGTAGAGTTCACGATGTGGTATTCATGGTCGGAGAGAGAGTATTGCTTCGGGTGTCACCCATGAAGGGTTTCATGAGATTTGGGAAGAAGGGAAAGTTGATCCCTATATGTATCGGACCTTTTGAGATTCTCGATAGAGTGGGAGAGGTGGCTTATAGACTTGCGTTGCCTCCGGGGTTATCGGCAATTCATCCAGTATTCCATGTGTCCATGCTCCGAAAGTATCATGGTGACCCGTCCCACGTATTAGATATCAACTCTGTCCAGTTGGACAAGGATTTGACTTATGAGGAGGAGTCGGCAGCTATTCTAGACCAGCAGGTTCGTCAGTTGAGGTCGAAGAGTTATCCTTCAGTTCAAGTGCAGTGGAGAGGTCAGCATGTCGAGACAGCTACTTGGGAGTCTGAGTCGGACATGCGGAGTAGATATCCCCACTTATTCACCAATTAAAGTATTTTTCTATGTTCGTTTGAGAACGAACGATTGTTTTAGAGGAGGAGATTGTGATGACCCAAAGGTTTATCTTATGTTTTAGAATTCAATTACGCGCTCGTTAGCCTTAAAAGTCTCATTTTACCCTCCTCGATTTACGTGCGTAGTCCGAGCGTGATTTCTGGAAAGCTTTTATGTTAAAAATTGAGGAAATAATAATTGTTGGCCTTAAAAGTTGATTTTAGTTGACTTCGGTCAACGTTTTGAGTAAACGGATCTGGACCCGTGTTTTGACGGTCCCGGTGGGTCCGTAGTAAAATAGGACTGGCGTATACTCGGAATCGAATTCCGAGGTCCCTAGCTCAAGAAATAAATTTTTGATTAAAATTGAAAGACTGAAATTATAATGGTTTTAAGAAATTGGTTAATAGTTTATTTTGTTGGTATCGGGTCTGTATTTTGGTTCTAGGGCCCGGTACATGTCCGTTATGATATTTATACCTTATCTGTGAAATTTGGTGAGAAACGAAACTGGTTTGACGTGATTCAGATGTCCGGTTGAGAAAATGGAAATTTTAAAGTGTTCTTGAGAATTTCATATGTTTTGGTGCTAAATTCGTAGTTCTAGGTGTTATTTTTGAAATTTGATCGCACGATCAAGTTCGTATGATGTTTTTAGACTTGTGTGCATGTTTGGTTTCGAGCCCGAGGGCTCAGGTGAGCTTCGGATAGGCTACAGAGTGAAAAGAACTTAGAAAACATAGTTGGTGTGTTCAGGTCTGCAGATCTCGCATTTGCGAGGTCTGCAGATCTCGCATTTGCGAGGTCTGGCTCGCAAATGCGAGGCTCCTCGCATTTGCGAAGAAGCTTTGCTTTTGCGAGCATGGGCTGGGCTGGGTAGCTCGCATTTGCGAAGGCTATAGAAATGCGAGGAGTTTGCATTTGCGATACTTTTCTCGCATTTGTGAGCTTCGCAAATGCGACATCTGCAGCTGATAGGTCTTGACGCAGACGGGATTTTTCTCATTTTTCAATTCTTCCAAACACAAGAAACCCTCTAGGCGATTTTTCAAAGGCAACTTCTTGAAAGTCTTACCTACCAACACATCATCAATAGTCCTTCTTAGGAATTAGGCTACAATTCTCTCTCATGCAAAAATAATCCTAATCTTGATCATTTTTTACACTGACGGCTGCCATGGCCAATTTGGCCGGCAGCCAGCCTTCTGCTTCGGCTGGTCAGCCCCCCACCCTCTCACAGCCCCCCACGACCACAAACAACAATACACATCCCCTAGACTACTCAAATGTTCTTAAACCTGCTACATTAAATACTACCATGCAAGAACGTAATAGTTATATCAAGCCAATTCAACCCAGGCGTACTAGTTTACTTAATGGACACCACACTGTTGATTTTACGGAGGAAGGAGTGGAGAGAATGAATTTTATTAAAGGTCTTCAATACGCAGTGGTGTGCAAATTTTCATATGGTTGGCCTGAACTCAATGAACTACGTAGAATAATTCCAATTCAATGTGGAATTAAAGGTGAGTGTAATATCGGCTTCCTACGTGACAGGCATGTATTAGTTAGAATGTCATTATGGCAAGATTTTATTGAATTTACGTCCAAAAGTGTTTACTATGTTAAAGATAAGGTGGGACGTGAATATCAATTGAGAACTTTGATTTATGATCATAAGTTCAAAGCTGGAGAGGAGACATCAAAGGTGATGGCATGGATTTCATTCCCAAATTTGTTGCCTACGTTTTTTGTTAAAGAATGCCTATTTTCATTGGCCACAGCTGTGGGCAAACCATTACATCTTGATATGGCAACTCTTAACAAAACTAGGCCAAGTTGTGCTAGAGTTAAGGTATTGGTTGATCTCTTGGGTGAGCTTCCTAAGAAGGTTCAAATGAATATTCATAATGAAGCTACTGGTGAGTTAAGGACTGAATGGGTGAACATAAAGTACCACTACTTGCCAAAATATTGCAAGGAGTGTAAACTACAAGGTCATGATATGCTAGAATGATGGAGGCTTCATCTTGAATTGGTGGAGAACAAAGAATAACCAACACAAGGTGAGAAGTTGATTGGACATCAAGGTGCACAAGCTTCTGCCACAAATACTGGAAATCAGCAAGGTACTTTAATGATCTTGTCAAGTGGTAAAGTAGTTGGTAATACTACTGGGAAGGGGAAAGAACAATGGAAGGAACTAAGGAATAATCGTGCTAAAAAGGGACGAAACAAGTAGATGATCGTGTAGTTACTGGGAAGGAAATTGTCATAATTGATAAAGGACAACAACTTCCTGTGGAGAAGGCAGTGCAGCAGGTACAAACAACGAATCAATTTGCAATTTTGGAGATTGAAGATGGGGAACAAGTGAACAGTAATCAGCTAGCATTGGTGGAAAATATACCTAATCCTATTGGAGTTGGGAATGGGCCTGCCAAGTCAACCACTAAACCTAGTTCGACTGGGAATCAATTGAAGGCTACTGCCACAACTTTCACTCCTAATACAACTGGAGAAACTCAAGGTGTGGGTGTTGAGGTTCCTAGGCAAAAACAAATTTCTACTTCAGTGCAAAAAGGATTTCCTACTACTCCTATTGATGGAAGAAATAGTGAGTCAAGAAATAAGGAATCTACAGCTCAATGGGTTTATCATACGTTTGTTGATAATAAGGTGACCACTAATACTCCTGTTCAAGAAGTTCCATCACAAGAGACAAGGGTAGAAGGTATTTTAACAAAGAAGCAGGATAACTTGGCATACAAGGAAGTTGGCACAGGTGAGGAGGTTTTTCAGTCAAGTGAGAGAGTTAAATGGACTGGTGGTAGATTATGGGAGGATCAAATTGAAGCAGACTCAGAAGAAGGAGAGATTCCAGATGGAATGCAAGCAGAAATAGATTCAGATGTTGATGTAAAAGAAGAGGTACAAAGTATTAACGGTGAGGATATTGCCAACAAAATTACTCAAGGAGAGGAGGTAGTTACTACTGGAAAAGAGCTTGAAGGAACTACTGAGGTACTAGGGTTCTATAATGTTGAACCTGGTAACCCTAGATTATTGGAAGGCAACCCTAGTGGAGCTACAGTAAACCCTAGTGACATTAATGTCAATATGGGTGATCCGGGTGGTACTGGAGCAGCTGGTGACAATTCTAAAAGTTCTAATGGCAACAAGAACGAGGGGGAGAAAACTGGAGACAAGCAATTATCTAAAGAGCAAGCCCTAGAGAAGATGAGCAACATTGTCCCATTGGCAAGCAAAGTGGGGAAGCAGCAAAACCAAATTGGGGATCAACAAGTCATTCAAAGCCAAGGTCGTGAAGTTTTAGAGGCTAAAAGAGAAGATAAAGGGGTGCATGATCAAGGAGAGGCATTGGGCAATGATCTTGATGAAGAATCAATTACCCAAAACTTCAGAAACATTGCAAGGAAAGGAGACTTATCTCCTAGGCACTTGGACAAGGCAAAATCTGGAGCTAAAGGGAGAAGGAAAGCAACTAAAGATTCAGTCAAGGAATCCTCAATTATCCTTTCAACTGGAGTACAAACAAGGAGCACAATCTCGAAATCTCTTATTTGATGGATGCATTGATTTGGAACATTAGGTCAGTGAAGACTATGCAGGCGTTTGAGAGGTTGATAACAATGAATAAACAACACCACTTTGAGTTCATTGGACTCATGGAGCCCAAGTAGCAAGCAAGGAAATTAGAAAAATATAGAAGGAGAATGGATTTGCTCAGGCAATTGCAAACGTATCAAATACAATTTGGGTGTTCATTGATAAAGTATTTGAGGTGGAGATCATTGATGACATGGTACAACAGCTCACATTAAGGCTAACTCATACTGAAAATCATGTGGAGTTAATTTTGACCTTAGTATATGCAAAGTGTGACCCAATAGAGAGAATAGAGCTATGGGACTCACTGTATAATTTGGCTAGAGACATGACAGTCCCATGGCTAGTGGGTGGAGATTTCAATGTAATTCGGGATGAGGAAGAAAAATTTGGAGGATTGCCAGTATCTATAAATGAGATTGATGATTTTAGGCATTGGATATCAACTTGTAACTTGTCAGATTTGGGCTTCAAGGGCAGTGTCTTCACATGGTGGAATGGAAGAGCGGATGAGGAGTGTATTTTCAAAAGATTAGATAGATGTTTGGGCAATATGGAGTTTCAACAAACATTCCCTGGGCTAGAGGTCACGCACCTATCCAAAATAGGGTCAGACTATCGACCTATGTTGTTGAAATATGATATCGAAGCTGCTCCAGTTAAGAAACCTTTTAGGTTTCTCAATTTCTGTATAAAGAATGAGACCTTCAAAGATGTTGTGAAAGAGAATTGGCATGCTGATTTTAGTGCAAATCCTTTTGTGATCTTCAATTTCAAATTGAAGAAACTTAAGAGGGCACTGACCACCTGGAGTAAGGACACGTTTGGGGATATATTTCAGAAATTATCTAGCTTGGAGGATGTGATAGTATTCCATGAGGCTCAATTCGAAGCATATCCAACACAAGAGAATAGGGAGAGGCTACAAAGAGTCCAAGCTCATATGATCAAATATCTGGCAATAGAGGAGGACTTTTGGAGGCAAAAGGCTAGAATGCAGTGGTTCATTGATGGAGATAGAAATATGAAATTTTTTCATGCTCATGTTAATGGAAGAATAAAAAGATTCCAGCTCAAAAGAATTCAACACAGTGGAGGTGTTTGGGTTGAAGATGATGCTGAAATTGCGGAGGAGGCAGTGAGGTTTTTCAAGGAGCAGTTCTCTAAATCAGTAGTACCCACAGATTTTGGAATCCTTGATCATATTCCTTCACTGATCAACATGGAACAAAATGAGGAATTGATGAGGCAGCCTACCAAGGAGGAAGTGAAGAAGGCAGTTTATGGCCTTAATGGTGAGAGTGCAAGTGGTCTGGATGGTTTTTCAGGGAGTTTTTATCATTCTTGTTGGGACATTATTGGGGAAGATATTTTTGACATGGTGTGAGCTGCCTTCAGTGGGCATGTAATGCCCAAGTGTATAACTCATACGAATCTTGTGCTCTTGCCAAAGAAGAAGGAGGTTTGCACATTTTCAGATTTGAGGCCAATAAGTTTGAGTAATTTCTCAAATAAGATTATATCAAGGGTGGTGCATGAAAGGTTAGTAGGGTTCCTTCCTAGCATTATTTCTGTGGAGCAATCTGGATTTGTAAAAGGAATGAGCATTGTTGAGAATATATTGTTAACTCAAGAAATAATAACTGACATTAGGCTTAGAACTAAGGCAGGGTCTAATGTAGTTATTAAACTTGACATGACTAAGGCGTATGATAGGCCTCTTGGTTGTTTCTAACAAAGGTGTTAAGGAATATGGGGTTTGGAGAGAGGTTCATAGGGTTGGTGTATGGAATTGTATCAAACAATTGGTATTCCATATTAATTCTTGGGCAGGCCTATGGTTTTTTCAAATCTACGAGGGGTGTCAAGCAAGGAGATCCAGTGTCTCCAACACTGTTTATTATGGCTGCTGAAGCTTTGTCTAGGGGCCTTAATTCACTCCATAAGAATTTAAATTTTTGTGGGTTTGGCATGCCTAAGTGGAGCCCTAAAATAAATCATTTGGCGTATGCAGATGATACTATTATTTTTTTCTCTTCTGATGAAATGTATCTAAGGTTGATAATGAATGTGTTACATGCTTATGAAGAGGCATCAGGGCAGTTGGTAAATAAGAGTAAATCAGCACTCTATATGCATCACCTTGTGGATATGGATATTGTTGAAAATGTTGAACGTATTACTGGGATCGAAAGGAATGATTTTCCTTTTACATATTTAGGATGACCTATCTTTTATGCTAGAAGGAAGATGGATTATTACAAAGGCTTGATCACAAATGTCATGGATAGATTACAAGGTTGGAAGGGGAAATTGTTGTCAATTGGTGGTCGGGCAGTGTTGATAGCTCATGTTCTTCAAAGTATGTTGTTGATACCCAATTTTTCCTCAAATTATTTTCAAATTTTCATATATACCTTCAAAATCACCCTCTACAGTAATTGATACTTTTCCATAATTTTCCGTATTTTTATCAAACTATTTTCCTATTTATTTAATATTTTATGTTCCATAATTATGCATAAATGATGCTATAAATAATTTCAAATCATTTTCTTACTAAATATGTTATTTATATCCTATTTTAATTCCCTTAGGATTTAATTATTTCACAAATTAGCCAATATTGGCATTATTTAGTTAATTTCAGCAATTTTTGCAAATATAGCACAAATATGCATTTATACCATTTTTAAATAAATAACTAATCATTTTTATATTTTTATATCAGTTAATTATCTTAATTTTATTTATTTGGTTTTAATTTCATTTTTTTTGCACAATTACTAGCTATTTTAATTAATTAATTATCCTATTCAAATTGGGTATTTAACATTTAGCCTATTTCTATTTAAATTCTAGCCAAATTCTAAACCCAACCCCACTGGACCATTTAGCCCAATTAACCCAGCCCAACTAAATAATCCTACCCGGCCCAACCCCGCGTTTGATCTGAACCGTTGATCACACAAGATCAACGGTCCAGACTTAACTTACCTTAATTAATCCCAACCAACCCCCCCCCCCCCNTCGAGAAGTTTCCTTGACTTCTCTCCTCCGATGGGCTCTGTTCACCTTCTCCGGCTGGTTCTCTCACCGAAAACTATGGTCCTTCATCACCTCCTGGCTACCTACCCATTTTGCACCGGTCCAATGATACTCTAGGGCTCTCAGGCGAACCTGGAGCAGTCCAACTCATCTCCCATGGTCCCATGCCACTTTCCGGCCTCCCCGGTCGTCTGAGTAAGGATTACCACCTGTTCCGGCTTAAGCCGGTGCCATCTTAGAGGTTCTTCTTATTTATCTGGGTTCCACGAAACCCTAACCCTATGTCTTTTGATTTATCCTAGATCTACTCTAGATCTATAGTATTACGAAGCTTCTTTCTATGATTTCTCTGAAAACTTTCATCTTTAAACGATCTTTCAATCTCAAAAACTAGGGTTTCACAAACCCCTTTCAAAAATGATTTTTTACTGCTGCTTTTAATATTATTCTATGCTTTCTCTGTTATACGATTGATTCAAAGTTTCTTTCACTTTTTGATTCACTGAAACCCCCAATTTCCTTTTTTAGGGTTTGAGTTCGTCTTGTCTGCTATATCTGTATGCTTCTTCTGTACTCTCTATGTGCTCTATGCTTCTTACTCTAATTCGTGATTGGGTTTTCTGAATCTCTATTATTTCTCTTGCTTAGGGTTTCTCTGATTATTGTGCTATTTTTATTGTTTATCAAGTCTGATTATTGGTTTAACGATTGTTTGCCTGATACTCTCTACTGACTCTGTGTATCTCTTCGCATAGCTGTGATATTTTCCTCGAACCCATGACTTGGTATGCTCTGTACTGATTTTTCTAAATGTTTTCTTACTTATGTGATACTTTCCTTGATCACACTTAATTCCCTGTGATTTTTATTGCATTCGATATTCCCTCAACTAATTTTCAGAATTAAAATCATACTTTGCCTTATGAATATGCTACCAGTTTTACTTTCCTTAATTATGTGCTACGTACTTGGCCTCTATTATGTGCTACATGATTTTACTACCCCTATTATAGTAAAATCAGTTCATAAATTGATTCATTTTCCTTATTTTGAACTTGACTCCCTAATTAAAGGGAGTCCATGCCTTTAATTGATACGAATAGAGTATTTTCTCCATAATTGTGTTAAAACTAGTACTCCTTACCTTATTTGCTTTACTCGTTTTCAGCATTATAAATACTATATTCTTTTTACACTAAGATCACTAAGATACACACAGAGCACACTCATATTGTTCTAAATTCTCTCTTGATTTCATACACATTCTCTCTTGCTAGTCACTGACTACTCAGTCGGCTAAAAGCCTAGACTGAGTAATTACTGTTGCTCTCTTGCATCTGCATACCATTTCCCTATTGCTCTACTTCTCTGCACATTGCAGTTCAATTCTCACTCTTGACTAGTATGTTTCTAGTTTTAGGTTACATCACCCAAAACAACATGTTTCAGTTCCTATTAAGACTCCTGTTATTCCTTTTGTGTTTCTACTTATGGTTCTACTGTTTGCCATGTAACTAGCATGTCTATGTGATTTCCCTCCCCCCTTAGTCTAATATGTCTGTTGTTTTCCTGGTGTGACTCATTAAGATTTCGCCTGATTCCTATGAAACTAGCATATCTATTTGTTCTATGTGACTTCCCTTCACCTTCAGTTCAGCATGTCCAGTACTGCTCCTATATGTTTTCATTATAAATCTGCCTCACCCCCTGACCCCCTAACATTATAAGCATGCACCCATAATACCTAGCTATTATGTAATCCTAATCCTGGACCTATTTGTGACTCTGTCTGACACCCTCTCAATCTAATGTTGTTGGATTACTGGCATGAACACTCTGTGATAACTATGTTAGGACTGTTTAAATCCTGTAACCCTACTCTGAGTTCTACTTTTGTGCAAGTTTGTTTCCACTATGTGGCTTATTTGTCCCAAATTCCCCCTTATCCATGTTTGTGTTAGCCTCCTGAACCCTGCATGTCTTCTGAATTGTGATTGTCCTGCTTTTTTCCTCTTTGAACTAGTTTTCATCAAACAGACTCTCATGTTGTTCTCTAAAGCTATTTTCAAAAACAGTTATTTCAAAAGCTACTTTTTTAAACTATAAGCACATCTCACTACTCCTAGTTTCTAAGTTCAGCCCCCTTCGTGTGGGCACTGCCTTGGGGACCATTTGAGTACCCATTGAACTCTGACACACAAGGCTGGCATTCCACACAACACTTACTCATTCCTGGCTAGGGAACTTGTGTGTGAGCACTGCCTGGGATCCCCTGAGGTCCTTAGGAACTCTGACACGCCGGGGTTACAAAGGGTCATGGCATATGGCATGTTTGGACTTGGATACTTGGGCCTACTGTTAGGCTCCCTACAATGTAACTTCTTAATTTTCTTATTCACTTATGTAATTTATGCAATGCTGGTCTGTAATAATTAATTGTAAAAACAACTCTGGGGCTGGATAGTGAAATAGGTGGGGTTATGCATGCTTAGTATAATTACGGGTAGAGAACATGCTTATAGGATTTATTTTACCTATGTGTGCAATAGTCACATGTTTAGGAGTACTTGTCATGCATGCATTAGACTCCATGTTTTAGGTCTATTTATCTCAGCATGTACACTTTATTCATGTCCGCTTAGAGAATCATGTTCAGTAAAAGCTGTTATAATCGTTGCATCATCTTTGCAAATGCCTCACTTAGAAATCCTGTTCGTAGTTAAAATAACTATAAAAATGGTCGTCATAATGCTACTGCCTCTGCATGTTCATAATTACTATATCTAGAGATCTTGTTTAGGTAAAATAATAACATTAATTGTCAATATTTGCATTAGAGACCATGTCACCTTAGGAATTCAACTCACCATGCTCATATGATCTATGTCAAACTCATGTGTTAAATATACTGCTAGGAACATCTAGAAATCATGTGCTAGGTTCAGCAACTTAATGAAATCATGTCTCCATATCTTATGTGTAATAAGTAATCTCACTAAAATAGATTTCAATTTTGAAAAACGTCTTTATGCATTTAGAATAGCATAGGGTTGCATTCACACCTGTTTAAATAACCACCTTTCTACCACGACTAAGTCTAAAACAGATTCGTCCGGTCTATTTGCTACTGAGACTAAACAGGATAACTGGAATATTTTTTTAACCCTCCTAGGCAAGCCTTAGGCCTTAAGTTTATTAAAACTGGAAACTGTTTCCGTGTCTTGCTAATTACGGATAAGAAATCATAGTCTAAAACTGACCAAGATACTTCTTCTAGAACTCGAAAATCAAACTGTCCTGCTATTGTATTCAAATGTAGTCATCCTGTCTTAGGTTCTGAAATTTGATACCTCTTTGTGTTTGAGTTGTGTTATTCATGTGTATAATTTGTGGAGGGATATATGAGCCTCGTGTCTGCTTCTGTGTGTCCCTGTATTTGCAGTCCTAGCTATTTTATTTGTCGCTTAGAATTTTGTCCTTTAAACCTAGGGGTCAGCCTAGTACCTACCCTATAGGAATAGTAGTCCTAACCTCCTCTAGGACTGATAGGGCGGGACGGGTAATAGCACACAATAAGCTTCGTGACCAACACACACGTTTTAGATACCTTCGCGGGGTGGGTAGAACACGGATATGATGACCGGTGCGTTAATACCACGTGTAGCTCTGCCTATCGGGTATTGCATTGATGTGATCCGTATTACTTTAAACCTAGGACATTCTCTCAAATATTCACTTTGATCTCTTTCAACTTTTAATAAAAACTTCCATACTTGTTTGAAATCCCCTCTTATGTGAGCCTTGTTTGTTATTTGTTTATTGTCTGAATTCACGAAATCATTTGGCCGGGACCCACAGTTGTGGATCCTGAGGGGTGCCTAATACCGTCCCCGTGGGATAACATCAAGCCCTTACCCAATATCTGGTAACACAAACTAGTTTATGAGTTAACTACTCAAGGTGCCCTAACGCACCATAAAAATCGTTAGGTGGCGACTCTTCCTTTAAACCTTTTTACCTTCAAAAGGAGTTGTCTGAAATGTCATAAACACGATCTCTCCGCTTTAAGTTTGGGGAAAAAGGGGGCGCGACATATGCCCATTCATTTGCTCTCAACAGTTAATCCTCCACATAATGTCATTAATAAGCTCCACAAGATTTTTGCTCAATTTTTTTGGAGTAGTGCAATTGGAGGTACATCGAGGCACTGGGCATCTTGGAAAAATTTGTGTAGGCCTTGTGATGAAGGGGGTATTGGCTTTAGGTCACTTCACGATGTGTCAAAGGCTTTGTTTAGTAAGTTGTGGTGGAACTTTAGAAGAAAGCCTAGTCTATGGAGCTCTTTCATGTGTCAAAAGTATTGCAAGAAGTTAAATGCAGGGATTGTGCCATGGAGAAATGGATCTCATATTTGGAGGAAAATGTTGGAGTGTAGGGACTCAATTGAGCATCAAATTATGTGTCATCCAAAGATGGGATCCTCTCTTTTTTGGTTTGATAATTGGACAGGGCTGGGAGCTCTCTATTTTCTTGTCCCTCCGGAGTTTGGAATTGATGAAAATATCCATAACGTGTATGATGTCATGGATGGAGAAGGTTGGGGTGTTGACAGGATATTGGAGGTATTGCTTGAGGAGATTTCTACGTTTATACTGGAGAAGGTGAAGCCTCCAGTGATGGAGAACACCCTTGATGTCCCATACTGGATGTTGGAAACTAGAGGTGATTTTAGTGTAAGGTCTGCTTGGAATTATTTGAGGAGAAGGGATCATCCTAGAGTTGCATACAAAATGATATGGGTTAAAGGTTTGCCTTTCAAGATCTCATTCTTCATGTGGAAAGTGTGGAGAGGTAAGTTACCATTAGATGATTTCATGAGGATATTGGGGTACTTCATGCCTTCCAAATGTTGGTGTTGTAGGGAGCCTAAACAGGAGTACTTGTCGCATCTGTTCTTTACTTCTCAAGCTGACAAAATTGTGTGGAAACATTTTCTCTCAAGGGATGGAATTAATTTGGAGGGACTAACAATGCATCATGATATCACAAGGTGCTGGACTGCCAAGGTGATACCAAGAATTAAGCCTATTTTACAAGCACTTCTGACGTGTATCATTTGGGAGTTGTGGAAAAGGCGCAATAGTTTTAAATATGGGGAGGCAGTTTCGATTAGTAGAGTAATATACCAAGTGCCATCATCTCTTCAAGCTCTTGTGAGAGTCATGAAGCCGGGCTTGGTTTATGTTCCTCATAAATGGGAAGACCTACTCCATATGTTGGAGAATTATACTCCCAAATTGAAGTATGATAAGGTGGTTTGGGAATTCCCAATGGAGGGATGGGTCAAGGTTAATACGGATGGTGCATCAAGGGGGAATCCGGACAGGAGATCTATTGGTTTATGTATTAGGAGTAACACGGGAGATGTAATATACGCTCTTAGTAGGGAGATTAATGAGGGTACAAACATTGTAGAGGAGGCAAGGGCTTTACTGGAGGCAATAAGGGTGTGTAGGGATCACAATTATAGGCAAGTATGGTTTCAAACAGATTCTATGTTGGTGCTTAATGTAGTTAAATGAATATGGAAGCCCACATGGAATATTATGCAATATATAGAGGAGATAAGGCAATTGAGGGTGGGGATGGAGTATAAGGTGTCACACACGTTTAGGTAAGGGAATAAATTGGCGGATCATCTTGCTAACTATGCCCTTGATGTGGGAGAGCTTGAAGGTCAGGATTTTTGGCATTTAGATTCAATGGGAAGGAGAATTGTGAATGAGGATAAATGTCAATATCCATACATAAGGGTAAAGGTAACAAGATAATAGGCAGCAAGGAGGCAAGATGGAAAAGGGTGAAGGAGATCATATATGATCACTATGTACAAGTCCTAAGGGGGGAGTACATGATGATATTTTTTCGACTAATCTTGTGTTTTTTTTTGCAGGTTATCTCTTTGTGCTCGTGCTTTGTCACTCAATACGACTCCTATGGGTGGTATTAGTACTAAGTACTCATTCCCTGGGGGAAGGAAAGGTGACAAGTATGACACATTACCATGGGAGAAGGCCAAAGGGTGATGATTTGCAAAGGATTTGGCAATGCATTAAGGAAAAGAATTGGGGCATATTGGGCCTGGTCCTTCATGCAACACAATTGTGTGCCATTTGATCTTTCACCCTTGGCAAGGCTGTCACCAAAATAGACAGTGACAGGACACGAACTTGAAGACAAATCGACCATAGATGGAATGACATGGTCCCAGGTACGCACGGATTTGAAGAGGGACACGGGCTCGCATATTGAAAAACGGGCTAACACCCAAGCAAAGCATGACAATACACCCTCTAATGAAGATCGTCATGCAATTCCAAGAAGAAAAAATCAAAGGAAAATGCCCAAAACTGGAGGCAAAAATAACGCGTCACAAAGGAAAGTACGCTGCTTTTCTACATTGTTTCTTCAGTTTTGGTTTTGGTTTTGTGTAATATGTCTATGGTGGAAGGTTGTGCAACATCAGGTGATCCATATATCAAGAACTGGGGTGGAATATAATGCATGGAGCAAGGAAATCAGGGTAGTCACATGGAGCACTAGCGGTACACACACTGGATTGGGCTATATATGCAAGCTAGGCAGTGCAAGTAACATGGTCCTTCATCAGCGTATATATGTCACCTTTGGGCTCTATCATCATTTAGCTAGGCTAGTTTTAGTTTATATCATAGTAGTTAATACAATTAGTATGTCATGTTGTGATGTCAATATTGGGGTACACAAGCCCAATGTTGATAGTAGATTATGTTTTTTCGATTGTTACAGTCCTACTTATAGTAGGACACCATAGACACTTGTTATTTTGCTTTTCATATAAATAAAAAACTAGCCCTAGGCTCGGCCTAGTGGATTACTTTAAAAATAAAAAGGCAACTTCTTACCCAAATCATAGGTAAGTTATTCTTAACTCGTTTCTTTCATTCTTTCACTTCATTTTACAAGATTTCAACCTAAAATCTAAGGCTTTCATGGTGAAATTGGGGATTTTTGGGTAGAAACTAGGTATTTCGAAATTTGGGGATTTAGACCTCAAATTGAGGTCGGATTCCAAAACTAATTATATATCCGGGCTCGGGGGTGAATGGGTAATCGGGTTTTGGTCCAAATTTCGGGTTTGGACCAAGCGGGCCCGGGTGTTGACTTTCATTGACTTTTTCAAAAACGACTTAAATTGAACCTTTTGTTATTGTGGGTGATTCCTACGGCTTATTTTGAATCGTTTGGTTGGTAAATTGCTAGATATTGTTGGCTCGGAGGCTAATTTGAAAGGCAAGGTTGTGATTGAACTTTGAGTGATATTTGGAGCGAGGTAAGTATTGTGTCTAACCTTGACTTGAAGGTTTAGGAACCTTTTCCTTATTTGCTATGTGATAAATATGTGAGCGGCGTATACGTGAGGTGACGAGTACCTATGCGCCGCCAATTTACCTGTTTTACTTTTTTTCTTCTGTTCTCTTTATAATGTTTTCCTTCTCGCTTTACTTGTTACATGTTTAATTGTAATTCCATGCCTAATTATTACCTGTTAGAGAATGTGCTCCCTTGTTGAAGATATTTGTCACCCGTAGAATTATTGTTCCCCTTTATTGGCTTAGACTATTCTAGTCGGCATTTTTTTGTGATATCCTGGTTTGGTCTCGCTGAGTAGTATTGATTTTGTAGAGTTTTATTGATTATATGACTCTCGGTTGCCTTGTTCTAAATTTTAAGTGTTGGTAAGGGCCTTGTGTGAAAGTTATGAAACTTTTGTACACTATGCGTAATTTATTATGATATGGTGGGATCGGATTGCGATCCGCAACAGGATGAATAAGGGAGGATTGATGAGGAGGAATAATGGTGAATATGATTATTCGGTGGGATCGGGTTGCACGCCGCAACAGGAGGAATAAGAGTGGATTGATACGACGTAATAAGGGTGAATTATTATGTTGATATTGATATATGGTGGGATCGGGTTGCGCACCGCAATATATATATATATATATATATATATATATATATATATATATATATATTATTGTTATTAATATAACAGAGAATAAAGGGAGGATTCTGTGTTGTACGGTGGGATCGGGTTGCGCGCTGCATTAACCTATGTGTTTCTATTTCCTTGAGTTGTGTTGGTTTTCAGTATTTTCATTTGATACTCTAAGGATTGGTAATTATGAACTTCACTGGCTTATTTCTTGAGGCTGTAGCTATTACTTTCGATTGACTGTCATTCAGTATCTCATTTTCAGTCTTTATTATATAATGCGTACAGGTTGTGGTGTGAGTGATATGCCTTAGCCTCGTTACTACTTTGTCGAGGTTAGGCTCGGCACTTATAGNTGTGTTGTCTAGTGGGATCGGGATGCGCGCCGCATTAATATATGTGTTTATTTCTTATTCTCTGATTGTGTAAGTTATTTGGTGGTTTTACATTTCGCCTAAGGATTGGTTATAGCTGGATATTGATAAGACACTGAAGTTATGTATTAATTCCAGCAATTTACTGCTTTCAAATTATACTGTTCTGCTTGCTGCCCTATTTTTTATCGTCTATAGCATATATTGTGGGTGTCCCGCCGTAGCCTCGTCACACCTTCGTCGAGGTTAGGCTCGGCACTTACCAGTACATGGGGTCGGTTGTACTGATACTGCATTTCCTGTGCAGATTTCGAAGCAGGTAGTGGTTGATCGAGAGATTGGGTCGGGTTCACATCTCGGAGACCCAAGGTAGTCTTGCTGGCATCCGCAGGCCCTGGCGTCCCCTTTTACATATCTTCTTTACTGTTTTCCTTTATTTTCCAAAACAGTTGTAATTTTGTTCAGACAATTGATTGTAGAAAAATCATAGAACGTTCGTGAATTGTGACACCAGATTTCTGGGTAGAAGTAGTATGTAAATGACTTCGATATCTACATACCTTGACAGTTATCCCGCTTTATTTTTGCTTGTTTACTGATAATTACTAAAAATGGATATAAATGGCTAAATAATCTCTAACGTTGGTTTGCCTGCCAAGTGTGATGTTAGGCGTCATCACGATCCCGACGATGAGAATTCGGGTCGTGACACAAAAATTAGTGATTGTGAATGTGGTGGTGGCAATAATGGAGGAGGTGGTGGTGCACTGAAGCATTTGAATCTTGATGAAACATTTCAAAAGGAACTCCAACAACTTTTTTAACCGCTTTTGTAGCCACAAATATCTCCAAACAATGCATCGTACCATCACTTTTAACATCAAGAAGGTACATATGCAAATCATTGTCATTCATAGTGAAGAAAGGAGAAATTTTGTCCCTCGTTGGTGCAGAGCTAAGCATGTAAGTAATATTCAGGTACCTCGGCAAACATGTTCGATTGCCATGTTTAATGACGACATTTATAAAATCCTTATAAGTACCATTAGTCTCCCATTAGTCTATTGAGAACCATTGATCTAAAAGTTGAACTTTCTATTCACCTTTTCGTTACCTCGAATCCAACATTAACATTAATTAAGCAAAAAGGTCTTTTGAACAATAATTAAAACTTGAAGGTCTTTTCACTGTTTAACTTTGAAAATGGGTTTACTTTTTTATTTCAACTCAAATTCTATAAAGTTTGCTATTTCTTTTTGTCATATTTGATTGATTCATCATAAAACAAGTTCTTTTGTGTGTCATATTGTTTTACTAAGGAATCTCTGAGGTAAGTGTTGCGAAGTTCAGAAGTCGATGAATAATGAGCTCAATTTATCACTTTTATTTTAGGAATATTTACCTATTTATACTATATTATAAACTTATTTGCCCTTCCTAGATAATTATATTAGCATATATAATTTTTTATTTATATACAAAATAATGTAGTGGATTCCATTATTACCCATTTTCTCTTCCTTTTCTTCCTTCCTCAAATTTGTATCAGATGAGAACACTTATTGCGTCGAGCAGAACATTATGATGGAAAAATTCACTGGTTGGAGAAGAGGAGAAAGGACAAGTATTTCTCGGATGAAATGGTTGGCTTAAATTTTGGGGTAATTAAAGCATCCTCTGAATGGTATACGCTTCGCAGATTCATTATTAGAGGTCACATATTTAACAGAAGACCAGAAGCAGTTTCTGGAAACAAATGTTGCATATGAAAGGCAGATGTCTAATATCATAAGGGATGTTGATCTTGACTAGTGGTGAAAAATAGGCACGTTAGGTCAAAATTGGGCGGGTTTAAAATGGGTTGAGCAAAAATGAGTTGGATTTCAACTTGTCCATATTTTATGCGGGTCAAAAATGGATTGGGTGTCAAATGGGCGGGTTGAAGATGAGTTAACCTATTTATGTAATTGTAATATTTTTTCATGTGCAATTTATAATTTTTCTTTTGCTCAGATTATTTAGCGACAAGCTTAACTATAATAATATATACTCTTCATCATTAAATTTATTCACATTTGACTATCATATTGTAAACTTAAGCTACACTTCCACAAAATATGACAACTTTATTTTAGGGAGAAAAATATGATTAATGCGCTTCAAGCAATATCACTAATAATATATGACGTGCATTTTTCACTTTGTTCATATATTATCTGCAATCCAATATAAAATCAAATAAATTTAAAAAATATATAATAATAATAATAGTAGTAATAATAAAAAAAGGAAAAGAGCAGAGAAACAAATTCTTAATGCACGAAAATGATGTGGTACAAGTGGAAAAAAAACATTCTCTTTCTTAACATGTACTCTACCAGAACAAATGAAAAATATACAAATTTGCTTCATTTTCTTAAATTATTTTTGGTATTCAGGTATGTACCTAGAAAGAACAAGTTATTTTCTAAAAGAAATGCTAAACAATACTTAGTAACAGTACTTACAATGTTTAGAAGGAAAAAATAAAAAATAATCACATAGCCAACTATAGTGAGAAGAAACATACGAAGGAAGAAGAGTTGGAATAACCTGATAGCATTTTTGGTTTCAAAAATAATATCATGTATTTTGAGTGAGCAAAAGTTGGAAGATAACTCATTAGACTAACTCATATTTTATCCATGAATACTCATATTTTATCCATGAATATCCATATTTTTATGAGTTGAAGTCTAAATTTTATCCAACTTAAATATCTCCAACGCACTAAAATATGGACGGATTAGGCGTGTTGACAAAATATGGGCTGATTTTGCTAGCACTAATCTTGATAATATTGAAAATCTCCATTGACAACCATTAAAAAGGTTTGAAGCTTTGAATTCAGAGATTAGATTTTGCTAATTTTATTTGTTTAGATTGGGTATTATTGCAAATAATTAATATATTAAAAAAAAAAAAAAATATATATATATATATATATATATATATATATATTATTTAAAAAGCTTTGAAGCTTTGAATTCTGAGATTTAGGTTTTGCTAATTTTATTTGTTTAGATTGGGTATTATTGCAAATAATTAATATATTATTGCAAATAATTTATAATATTCTGTAGATTTTATATCTCAATTTTGAGAAATTTGGTGAAGATTCGAGTTGGTTTTGGTTGAAATTTTGGATTGAAACTTGAAGAAGACGTAAATAAATTGTATGTATATATTTTATATGTCGGATGTACAATTGACATACAAAATATATATAACTAACATAATTATATACAAGTTATACGTAAATTTGTAGTTTTTTTATCAGATTTTGTATGAAAAAATTTATACACAAGTTGTATATAAGTTATATGTAAATGTAGCGTTGGACCGGATTTATGCAATAAAAATTATATTCAAGTTGTATATAAATTGTAGCTTTTGAAAATACTTAAATTACTTTCTGTAAATAAAAAAGCATAGCTAAAATTGGGGTAAATAGTTTTGAAATTTCATATATATACGACAAAAATTATCTCACTTAATACCATATTTTTGTATAGAAAAGTTCAATATTATGACGTGCGCCTAACTCATACATCATGCAACAGATAAAAGCCATGTGGCCTTTTTTGCGTCTCATTATTATATGACTTTATGAAAGAAATTTAAGGATCTTTTAATATGTTTTGTTTAGCCATCAATTCCATTGAGACCAGTACGACAGTACCTCACGAACATGTTGTTCAACCAGCTTCATTCACATTTAGTAACTGAATGTTGCATGTACTGGTTTTTGTCTTATCTTAATTGAGACTTTATACAATTTAATTGAGAATATCAAGGGCGATTGAGTGGCTCAAAAGGGAGGCTAGTAAAGCTTTGATTTACGCCCTCGAAATTTTGAGGTGCCAAAAAATTTTTATAGTAAGTTTTATGATTTTGTTATAATTTAGACAATATTAAAGTTTGAAAAAAAAATTGTAAAAAGAAAGAAAGTGATTTTATCTTTTGCGTAAAACTAGTTGGTCATGAGTCAACAGGCCATAAGTAATTTTGTTAGACTAGTTGAATCAATGTGTTGGTCATGAGTCAACCGGCCAAATTATGCTTGAGGCGAGATGTGTTTTCTTAATTCGGAGTAATCCAGAGTCATAATTTAACTCGTTCGACATAGAACTATTTCTTCATTTGTTCGTTTATTTTTATAAATTTGATTAATTACTAATCAGCATAAAAATATTTTTTCTTTTTGAATACGGTAGAAATCAGGGCCACCCAATTTTGCTACTTAATCAAGGCTGGGACATTGCATCGAAGAGCTGAGGCATTGAGTTCGGGATCGAAGTCTCCTTCGATATCGAGGTCTGTATCAATCGAAGCCAAGGGAGATAGACTCGAAGTAACATCGAGGACAACTTAGTAACGGAAAAGCGAGATATCCGTGATTGGTCGAGGATCGTGGCGTGAATCTCAGAACGGATCAAATCAGAAGCGGTTAATTAGCTGATTATACGATTTTCTTATGGTATTAGAGTTATACCATAAGTAGAATTCCTCTACTATATAAAGAGGAGTCCTAATCATTTGTAAGCATCATTATTCACTAAGACAAAAGCAATATAATTCTTCCCTTCTTACTTGTGTTCTTGTTTGTCAATCTATTCCATCTTTATCGTTCTTGCACTTATCAGTTCGAGGGTATCTGGACTCGAGGTTGAAGCTCTGTTTGAATATTGGTTTGATTTATTTCAAGTTTAAATCTGTCATTTACTTACGCTTTTATCAATTGGTATTGGGTGAAATCACATATCCTTAAAATCACAATATAAGTTTAATTGTTATCCATATTTTAGGGTAAACAGTTTGGCGCCCACTGTGGGGCTAAGGATAATAGTGATTATTCAATATTGATTCTGATAACACACACTACTTTATGCTTGTTCTTGTCAAGTATTTTTGTTTTCAGGTTAAAATATGTCAAACTCACAAACAGCACTCACACATGGTGATAATGGCCTCGGATTTCACGGGGAAAACGACAATGTAGTTGCTCCAGGGGTTGTGGTACCACAAGTTGATCTCGAGGGAGCACCAATTGCCAATCCAGTCGACGTCAGATCGCATATCGCTCTATATGCGAATCTGGATGCGGACCCCGAAGGGAGTGTACGCAAAGAAGGAAGATATGGTGGTCGAGGTACACAGGGCGGAGGAGATGGAGGAGTCAGTTTCCAAGTGATATTCGAAATGATACATGCTCAACAAGCCGCTATTGCTCAGCTATAAAATCAGCATCGCACACCGAGTGAGGTCGAACCGAAAGCCGCCCACCGGACCGAGCTAGTACCAGAAAGATAAAATATCAGTGAATCGAGGACTGACCCCGCAATAATGAAGATGCTCAAGGAGCTCACCAAACGAATTGAATCGGGAGAGAAGAAAATTAAGGCAAATGATAACAAAGTGGAAACATACAGCTCCCGGGTCGATCAGATACCGGCTCACCGCCAATTTTGAAATGGATGGATTCAAAGAAATTTGAGCAGAAGTCGTTCTTTCCAAATGCGGCTCCGAAGCCTATTCCCAAGAAATTTCGTATGCCAGAAATCCCTAAGTACAATGGGATCATCGATCCCAACGAGCATGTCACCTTCTATACATAACGATTTGGAAGATGATGAGATCGAATCTGTTCTATTGAAGAAGTTCGGAGAGACTCTATTGAAGGGGGCAATGATTTGGTACCATAACTACCACCGAATTCCATTGACTCATTCGCCATGCTTGCAGATTCGTTCGAAAAGGCACATGCCGGGGCCATAAAGGTTGCGACGAGGAAATCAGACATTTTCAAAGTAAAACAGAAGGATAATGAAATGCTTAGGGAGTTCGTATCTCGGTTCCAAATGGAACACATGGAGTTACCACCGGTCACAGGTGATTGGGTTGTTCAAGCCTTCACTCAGGGATTGAATAAACGAAGTTCGATAGCATCACATCAACTGAAGCAAAACTTGATTGAATATCTGTCGGTGACCTGGGTTGATGTACATAATCGTACCAATCGAAGATCAGAGTCGAGGATGACCAATTGGAAACTCCTTCCGGATCCGTATATCCGAACAGGCCCGCAGGCAAAAATCAGAGAGATATCGATAGGGAACCTCGGTCGAACAGAGACCGATATCAGCCATACATCGCAGATCATATGAACGGTGGTCCCGGATGCAATTCCACCCGAAACGATCGAAGAAGTGATCGAGGGCAGAGTTCTCAGGGACTTATGAGCAAAAGTGCTTTTGATAAGCACGCCGACCCCACAGAGGCACCACGATTATCATAGTATAACTTCAATATCGACGCATCAGGTATTGTATCGGCAATTGGAAGAATCAGATACTAGGTGGCCCAGACCCATACAGGCTGATCCTTCCCAAAGAAATATCAATTTGATGTGCAAGTATCACGGGGCACATAGCCATAGAACTGAGGATTGTAGGCATCTGAGAGAGGAGGTAGCTCGTCTATTCAACGAGAGTCACCTTCGAGAGTTCTTAAGTGATCGAGCCAAAAACCATTTCAGAGAAAGGGACGCCAACAGGAAAAACGAACAGGAAGAGCCACAACATGTGATCCAGAGGATCGTCAGCGAGGTCGATATTCCACAAGGGCCCGTGTTCAAACGCACTAAAGTATCAATAACTAGGGAAAAATGGACCCGAGATTATGTGCCAGAAGGCACTGTATCATTCAACGATGAGGAAGCAGAAGGAATTTCTCAACCCCACAATGACGCTCTGGTTATTTTTATCTTTATGAATAAAATTCAAGTTAAGTGTGTTTTAGTGGATCCGGTAGCTCGGCAAATATCATCCGATCGAGGGTCGTGGAGCAGCTTGTCCTACAAGATCGAATCTTACCTGCAGCTCGAGTACTTAATGGTTTCAACATGGCCAGTGAAACAACTAAAGGAGAGATGATTTTATCAGTGAACGTAGCTAGAACTATTCAAGAAACCAAGTTCCATATAATCGAGGGCAACATGAGGTACAACGCCCTACTCGGGAGGCCCTGGATTAACAATATGATGGCATTCCCTTCAACTTTCCACCAAATAATGAAGTTCCCAACACCGGATGGGGTAAAAATAGTATATGGAAAGCAACATGATGCAAAAGAAATGTTTGTGGTCGACGAGGTAATACGGATATCGGTGCTTTGAAAACAACGGGATCGGAGGCCAAAGGAAAACAAGAGGCCAAATAGCAACCATAGTCACCATCCTCGACTCAGTCAGAAAAACAGGGAATGGACGAATAAGATGACGACTATTGGATCCCCAGATCCTTCATTATCCCCGAAAATTCCGACTCCACCAAATCAACAGTCGAAGAGTTGGAACAGGTTATACTGATCGAGTACCTTCCCGAACGAAAGGTATACTTGGGTACGGGGTTAACCCCTGAACTCAGGAAAAAGCTCATTAAATTTCTTATTGATAATATGGATTGTTTTGCTTGGTCCAACTTAGATATGACAGGGATCCCACCGGAGATAACAACACATCGATTGAGCCTGGACCTCAAGTTCAGGCCAGTGTAACAAAAGAGAAGGTCCCAGTCCGAGGTAGAACATGCATTCATTAAGGATGAGGTAACTAATCTTCTCAAAATAGGATCCATTCGGGAAGTAAAATATCATGAATTGTTAGCAAACGTAGTTGTAGTCCCCAAAAAGGGGAACAAACTTAAGATGTGTGTAGATTATAAAGATTTAAACAAGGCACGCCCCAAAGACTCTTTTCCTCTACCTAACATCGATTGCATGATCTATGCCACGGCCGACCACGAGATCCTTAGTTTTCTCGACGCCTACTCCGGGTACAATCAAATTCAAATGAAACCAGAGGATCAGGAAAAGACTTCATTCATCACAAAGTATGGCACATATTGTTATAACGTAATGCCTTTTGGGCTAAAAAATGATGGTGCTACCTACCAACGCCTAGTAAATAAAATGTTTGAAGAACAAATAGGTAAGTCAATGGGGGTATATATTGAAGATATGTTAGTTAAGTCCCTGCGCACAGAGGACCATTTAACACATTTGCAGGAAACCTTCAACATACTGAAAAGATACAACATGAAGCTCAACCCCGAGAAATGTGCCTTCGGGGTCAGTTCAGGCAAGTTCCTCGGCTTTATGGTATCGAATCGGGGATCGATATCAACCCCGATAAAATCAAGGCAATCAAAGACATCAAAGTCATGGACAGTGTTAAGGTCGTGCAAAGGCTGACAGGATGGATAGCCGCCTTAGGCCGATTATTTCAAGGTCTTCAGATCGAAGCCACAGGTTCTTCTCACTGCTCAAAAAGCAGAACATTTTTGCTTGGACCCCGAAATGTCAACAGGCATTGGAAGAATTGAAGCGGTACCTCTCGAGTCCACCATTGCTTCATACTCCAAAAACAGACGAGCAACTCTACCTATACTTAGTAGTCTTAGAAGACGCGATAAGTGGTTTCCTAGTTCGAGAAGAGCAAGGTACACAATTTCCCGTTTATTATGTAAGTCAAACTTTAGGCGAGGCCGAAACCCGGTAGCCACACTTAGAAAAATTGGCGCCTGCTCTAATAAGCACCTCTAGGAAACTAAAATTGCATTTTGAGTGTCACCCAATATGTGTGGTAACCACTTATCCTCTACGTACATAAGCCCGAACTATCGGGCCGGTTGGCCAAATAGGTCGTCGAACTCAGTGGGTGTGATATCGAATATCAACCTCGAACGGCCATCAAGTCTCAAATTTTAGAAGAATCTGTGGCCGACTTCACTCCAGCCCTCGTACCCGAGGTTGAAAAAGAAATTTTGTTAAAATTGGGTACATCGTCGGAGGTATGGACTCTTTTTACAGACGGCGCTTGAAATGTGAATGGGTCCGGGCTAGGCATCATTTTGAAGCCGCCCACGGGCAATACAATTAGGCAATCTATCAAAACTTCTAAGTTGACTAACAATGCGGCCGAGTACGAGGCCATGATTGCAGGTCTCGAACTAGCTAAAAGCTTGGGAGCGGAGGTCATCAAAGCCAAATGTGATTCCCTACTGGTGGTAAACCAAGTCAACAGAACCTTCGAGGTTCGAGAGGATCGGATGCAAAGATACTTGGATAAATTGCAGTTAACGTTGCATCAGTTTAAAGAATGGACCTTACAGCATGTACCTCAATAGCAAAATAGTGAGGTCGATGCCCTTGAAAATTTAGGTTCATCGGCCGAAGACGATGAAATCAGCTCGGGATTTTCGTACAACTTTCGAAGTCAGTAATCGTAGAAGGCCATGCCGAAATAAACTCTGCGAGCCTAACCTGAGATTGGAGGAATAAATATATTGAGTATTTGAAAAGCGGAAAGCTCCCACCAGACACTAAGGAATTAAAGACTCTACGAACTAAAGCTGCTCGATTCACATTGGCTAAAGATAGAACATTATACAAGAGGATGTTCTATGGACCTTTGGCAATATGCTTGGGGACAGGAGACACTGATTATGTCCTACGAGAAGTTCACGAGGGTATTTGCGTGAACCACTCTGGTGCCGAATCACTAGTTCACAAAATCATCAGAGCAGGATACTATTGGGCCAATATGGAGAAAGACACTAAAGAATTCGTTCGAAAATGTGATAAGTGCCAAAGGTATGCACCAATGATCCACCAACCCAGAGAGCAACTTCATTCAGTCTTATCCCCATGGCCATTCATGAAATGGGGAATGGACATCGTCGTCCCTCTGCCATCGGCCCCAGGTACAGCTAAATTCATTTTATTTATTACTAATTATTTCTCTATGTGGGTTGAAGCACAGGCCTTTGAGAAAGTTAAAGAAAAAGAAGTTATAGACTTCATCTGGGATCACATCATATGTCGATTTGGGATACCTACCGAAATCGTATGCGATAATGGAAAATAATTCATCGGGAGAAAAATAACAAAGTTTTTCGAAGACCACAAAATAAAAAGAATCCTATCGACACCATATCATTCTAGTGGGAACAGACAAGCCGAATCGACAAACAAGACCATTATCTAGAATCTGAAGAAAAGATTGAACGACGCCAAGGGAAATGGAGAGAAATTCTACCCGAAGTCCTTTGGGCATATCGAACAACGTCAAAATCCAATACGGGGCAACACTATTGTTCTTAATGTATGGCGTTGAAGCCTTGATCCCGATTGAAATCAGAGAACCCAGTGCCAGATTTTGATACGCAATGGAAGAGTCAAATCATGAGGCTATGAGTACGAGCCTCGAACTACTAGATGAAAAAAGGGAAACCGTCCTCGTTCGAATGGCCGCACAAAAACAACGCATCGAAAGGTATTATAATCGAAGGACCAACCTTCGCCACTTCAGAATCGGGGACTTAGTTCTAAGAAAAGTCATCCTCAATACTCGAGACCCTAACGAAGGAAAACTCGGCCAAAAATGGGAAGGATTGTATCAAGTCCTCGATATCGTCGAAAAGGGATCCTACAATCTTGGCACGATAAACGGCGGGCAACTACCAAATAATTGAAACATATCACTCCTCAAACGATATTATTGTTGAGGTATGATCTTACCATTTTTCATTTACATTTTACACTAACTTATTTCAGGTGCTCGAGCGAAGGCATCGAAGTTCTCTCCAAGCCGGAAGATATTAGATCTTAAAGCACGCGTTGCACTCTTTTTTCCTTCGACTGGTTTTTATCCCAAATGGGTTTTTCCAGCAAGGTTTTTAACAAGGCAACCGTTATTCGTGCTAACTTAGAGTATCCTAGGCTTCTTTACAATCAACCTCGAATACTGGAGGGCATCACCCTCCGATGTTATGTTTTCAAGGAAAATACTTCATGTCTACAGGGTCTCGATAGGAAAATTTTGTAAAGGACCAAACGGTTGAATGAACTGTGTCCGTATAGATTACTCTAACCCTAGTGGCAAAACATGTACGCATGTATGAACTATTGAAAGAAGTATTTTTCCTTACCAGATGTCATGTGCCTTAATGAAATTTCTACTTTACAAGTTCCATACTTATGATCTTTTGTGAAAATTGGCTCAAGGGTCGAGTGAACTAAACTTCGAACGATCAACCTCGTACTCGGGGACTGCCGTCAAAAAATCGACATGTTCGAACTATTAAACTTCGAGACCATGAGACCTCAAAGAGGAAACCCTCGATTTTATAGGCCAAGGCCACCCTACTCAGTGACTAACACTATGAACAAGTTCAAAGCAATATTGGAAAAATAAGCTCAATAGGAAAATCTCAAGGCTACGGCTGAACTAACGCGACTCGGAGACGTCCGAATTCCGCAATAAAAATACGCCTTCGAATTCTTTTGTAAACTAGTTAAAAGACTACCCTCGGTAAAATAACTAAAGGGCTTCGATAAAATTGGTCCTCGAAAAACCTTAAGAGGTATTGAAATGTTCAATACAAACTTGTGCTAAGGCACAAAAGCGAAGGGTTTCGTTAGTATTAAATCCTGAAAAAACCCAACGGGTACAAACTTACTTCTTGCTAAGGCATACAAAATTCCTATATGTTAAACTTTTTTAAGATGTAAAGGGGAAAAGCCATTCTTCTGAGGCCATATCGGCCCGATTCAAGAGCCTAAGGGCTATTATATTTTTGGGTTCGAGAGTCCATTCTCACCCAACTCAAACCTAAGGGTTTTGCTACTTCGAGTTCGAGCAAGAGCTCACTCGACTACAAAGTCAGTATTAGTTTGGCTTCGGCCAAGTTGCCTAAAAGCCGAAGTCTTAAGCATATTATTAACAAGGCATAAAGTATATCAAAATTTTACAAGACCTAAAGCGAATTGAAATTATCATAAGTCAAAAATTTAGACGAAATTCAAAAAAGATTCTTATATATATAAACGAAGGTATTTACAAAGGACCGACCTGGGTCCTACACAAAAAATGAAAAGAAAAATACAAATGTCCTAGCTATGTTTGGGGGTGACTCCCTCCTCGGGAGTAGCTTCTTCCTCGGGCCCCTCATCATTATCGGATTCGCTCTTGATGTTGTCATCATCGTCATCGGAAGAGGCCAGTATCCTGGCATCGGCTTCATGCACCTTTGCCTGTGCTATATCCTCAAAAAGGTCGAAACCTCATGTGTGGATCTCCTCGAGGGTCTCTCTCTGGGATTGGCATTTGACAAGCTCGGCAGTCCATTATGCTCGATCGACAGCATCCCTCGGTTGTGCTTGAGCAGCTTCGGCATCATCTAAATATATGGCTACCATCTTATCAGCCTCGGCCTTCACTTTTTCGGCCTCGGCTTGGGCCTTTGCAAGTTCAGCTTCGAGCTCTTCAACTCTCTTAGCCTGAACCAAGAAATTTTCCCTTTCGACCGACGATGATTGGGCCAAGACAGTTTCTTTCTCAACAGCAAGGTGGTCCCTGCCTTCCTTCCAATTGTAGCAGTTTGCTTTCACTTGATCGACCTTCTATCGGAACAGCTGGATCCTTTCGATCTTTTGCTGCAACTGTGACAATGAAACATTAGCTTCCGCCCTTGAATCGAGTGTGTGGCTTTTCAAGAGAATTGTTACCTGCTCGTTCATCTCGGCTTCCTCCTTACGAGCTCTAGCCAAATCAACTCGGAGGTCCTTGATCTCCTCGTCCTTCTGCCCACAGAGAAGCTTGAGAGAATTCCTCTCCTCTGAAAGCCTTTGGAGATCGGCCTCGCATTGGCTTAATTCGGCTCGCGACTTAGAGAAAGCCTACATGAAAAAAAGAAAAGAGTTAGACAGAAAAAAGAAAAAGTGAAAGAATGCTAGATCAACAAAATTCAAACGTACTCGGTTCAGAAGAAGTTGAGCCTCTTCGGAGAGGTTGGATGCATCATTGAGATCGGAGGCATCCTCGACCCCGGTAAAGAAATCCTGAAAAGGATCCTCCCCACCGGAGACTCCGTATGTGCATCCCTTATAGCCTCTTCGGAAAAGGCATGAAGGGATGGTGAGTGACCTGTTGTCACTGCCCCAAGCGAGTCACTCGGGGCGCTCTGTTCAGCTCTAGGGGTCTCGGGACCAGCCCTCTCTGATACATTAGTCGTTTGACGAGAGGCAGCCTCGACCTCAGATGATTCAGGGAATTTTCCCAAATCTTTCTTCAAAACTTCTTCAGCACGAGGCAGGGCCTCATCAACCAGCACCGATTTAACGACCTTGGAAGTCTCGGCAGTCTTCCTCACTCGGGTCACCAGCTCCGAGTTGCGGTCTTCATCTTCTTCTTCTTCTTCCCTTAGCCTTTGGACTGACTCCAAAGTCAGAGGGATAGTGTTCCCCTTGGGTTTCCGAGCTGCTCTCTTTCTGGGGTTTTCCCCCTCGGAGGTCGAGGCCCTTTTTCTCTTATTGTCCTTCCCCAGCTTCGGATCCGAGGCCATAGCCTCTTCCTCACTAGTCGAAGGCCTCAGGGCCGCATCCTTGCTCGGGCCTGCACAAGAAAAGACTAAGTAATTGACAAGAAATATAGCCAATGTATTAGGTATGAGAAAAAGGAAACTTACCATGGTTCTTTGCTTCCCATTGGCCTTTTGCCAAGTCGCGCCAACAACGCTCAGCATAAGAAGAAGTTGAACCCTGATTTCGGACCTAGTTCTCGAGGTCAGAGATTGCTCAAGGAATCCAAACAACTGTTGCATGACAAAAGAAGATATTAAATAAAGCGTAGAATGAAACACAACATGGAAATTAACAAATAGAGTGTTACTTACGCTTCGGGTTCCATTTCTCGGGAAATGGAATTTTCTCCTTCAGGATGAGGTCGCAGGTCCTCAACCGAATAAACTGAACCATCCACCCTTGGTATTTTTCCTCGTCGATGCTCGAGAAAAGCGCTTTGATCACTCGGCGTTGCAGTTTGATCAACCCTCGAAAGATACGAGGGCTGTATAACCTGATGAGGTGATCGAGGGTGAACGGCAACCCCTCGACTTTATTGGTAAAGAACCGGAACAAGATCACTATGCGCCAAAAAGAGGGGTGTATTTGGCCCAAGTTCACCTGATATTGACGGCAAAAGTCAATGACGACAGGATTGAGGGGGCTCAATCTGAAAGGGTAAGTGTAAACACTTAGGTACCCTTCCACATGAGTGGTAATGCTCTCTTCGGGGGAGGGGATCTCTATCACTTTGTCTCCCCAGTTACAATCCCTCTTAATTTTCTCGAGATACCCCATGATTATCGAGAAGATGTACCTCGATACGTCCTCACATCGACCAGGGACCGATGGAGGTTTCTTGGTTTTGAAGTCGGATTTAAGAACACACGTGCTGGGAACACACTCCTCAGGGAGTGGATCCACCTGCGTTTTATCGCCGGCCAGCCGTGAAGAAGAAGAGGAAGCTTTTTCTTTTTGTGGAACCGTTTTTGATGTTTTCGCCATTGTATGGGTTGAAGAAAGAGGAAGATAGTAAGGTTTGGTTGTTTGAGACTAGCGGAAAAAATCTAAGGAGTATGAAAGAGATGAACTTGAAAGAGGTAAAAGCTTAGAAGAACAGATGAAGGTGAAGGTATAGTTTGACTCAACGAAAAGAAGCCATATTTATGGATTTACGGTGACGGTTCAACGGCACTAGCAGCCGACCTGGCGGTCATTAATGGTTTGGGAAATTGAACCGACGGGACATTTCGGTCACTTCCATCGCTTACGTCACGAGGATGACATCATTGTTTATCGAGGTTAAAGAAAAATTGAAGGCTTAGTTCGTTTCTTATCATTATACTCCAAGAAACGAGGGGACTATCTGTATACGGTAGAAATCGAGGCCACCCAATTTTACTATTTAATCGAGACTGGGACATTGCATCGAAGAGCTGAGGCATTGAGTTCGAGATCAAAGTCTCCTTCGAGATCGAGGTCTGTATCAATTGAAGCCAAGGGAGATAAGACCCCGAGTAACATCGGGGACATCTTAGTAACGGAAAAGCGAGATATCCGTGATTGGTCGAGGATCGTGGCGTGAATCTCGGAACGGATCAAATCAGAAGCGGTTAATTGGCTGAACGATTTCCTTCTGTTGAGTTATACGATAAGTAGAATTCCTCTACTATACAAAGAGGAGTGCGAATCATTTGTAAGCATCAATATTCACTGAGACGAAAGCAATATATTTCTTCCCTTCTTACTTGTGTTCTTGTTCATCAATCTATTCCATCTTTATTGTTCTTGCACTTATCAGTTCGAGGGTACTCGAGACTGAAGTTCTGTTTGAATATTGGTTTGATTGATTTCAAGTTTAATTATGTCATTTACTTACGCTTTTGTCAATTTGTATAGTGTGAAATCACATATCCTTAAAACCACAATATAAGTTTAATTAAGGTGAGGAGCTTTTGGTTGATCATTTAGGGAAGGACATGGATGAAGAGTCCTCTGCACAGAACTTTTTAAATGTAGCTAGACAAGGTGACTTGTCACCTAGACACATCGAGAAGGCCAAATCTGGTGTAAAAGGAAAAAAGAAAGTCAATAAAGATGCACCTACAATCCCAACAAGTGGTGTCCAAACAAGGAGGACCTTATCTAGATCCCAAAATCAATAAATGGATGCTTTAATCTGGAATGTGAGGTCTGTTAACACTATGCAGGCTTTTGAAAGGCTAATCACCATGCATAGACATAATCATTTTGAATGTATAGGCAGCATGGAACCAATGCAACAGGCTAGTAAAGTAGAGAGATATAGAAGAAGGATTGGCTTGGCTCATGCCATTGTTAATGTGTCTAACAAAATCTGGGCTTTTGTTGACGAAATGTTTGAAGTCATAGTACTGTACAATATGGTGCAACAATTGACTTTAAAGTTCTTTCATACAGAAACACATGTGGAATTGGTATTAACTTTGGTGTATGCTAAATGTGACTCTACTGAAAGAATTGAACTATGGGACTCACTGTATGCAATGGCTAGGGACATGACTACACCTTGGCTTGTGGGTGGAGATTTTAATGTCATTTGGGATGAAGAAGAGAAGTTTGGTTGTTTGCCTGTGCACATTAATGAGGTTGATGACTTCAGGCATTGTGTCAATAAATGCAACTTAAAGGACTTGGGATTCAAAGGGAGTATTTATACTTGGTGGAATGGTCGCTCAGAGGAAGACTGCATTTTTAAAAGACTGGAGAGTCCCCATTGCAGGTGCGAGCTCGCAGAAGTGAGGTATGGGGCGCATGTGCAGTCTGGAAGGAAAAGGCCAGAGATCGCAGGTGCGATGTGGAGACCGCAGAAGCGGAGTTTCTCCTGCGAAGATGGAACGTAGAAGCGGAAGGCCAGGAAGACCATTGATCGCAGAAGAGGAAGTACTCTACAGTAGCGGGTGCGCAGGTGGGACCCTTTTGCTCGTAGAAGTGGGATTTTGGACTTAAGTGAAGTCTGCAACTGCGATGGTTTTCCACAGGTGCGGAGCCGCAGATGCGGTGGAGCCCTAGCAGAAGCGAAATCGCTGGGCAGAAAAGGGGAAAATTCGAGGGTTTGATTCCATTTTCATTTTGGAACTTTGATATCTCGGATTGAGGTGAAAAATTGAGGAATTTTTAGAGGAAGCATTTGGGTAATGATTCTTGACTCATTTTTTGTTATATTCCACTAATCTATCGTTAATTTCATCATCTAATTAAGGTTTTGGGTGTAGAAATTTGGGGAAAAGGTTGGAAAGTTCTTAAACCAAATTTTGGGATTTTGGTTGAGATTTTGGTATCGGATTTGACTAATTTTGATATAGGTGAACTCGTGGTGAAATGGGTGTATTTTGTGACTTTTACCCGATTCCGAGACGTGGGCCCGGGTCAACTTTTGGGGGCGAAGTTCTAATTTCTTACTAAAGTCTTGATTTCATTAATTTGATTAGTTTAGTACACTTATATTTATGGTATGTTGTTTCTTTTTGGCTAGATTTGGGTCATTCGGAGTCGGAGAGTCGAGGAAAAGGCATCCTTATTGACTAATTGGGCTTGGCTTGAGGTAACTGGCTTGCCTAACCTTGTATGGGGGAAATCCCCTTAGGATTTGGTACTGTTGTGACAATTCTGTGACATGTGAGTGGCGTGTACGCGAGGTGACGAGTGCATACACGGGCTAATTGTTAAAAGTCGGATTTTTACTAAAAATAACGTTTTATATCTTAAATGATTCATCCAAACATGTGTAGTTACCCGCTTTAGTCTAATATCGCTTGTCTACGTGTCTTAAATGCTTATTTCAAATATGTGCAGCATGCTTAGTTGAATTCTTGTTTTTCCTTGATTTGTATTAGTTTTAAACTGTAGGATTTTTGTTGTTAATTGTTGTTTCCATCGGTTTTAAGTTGTTTGTTTGCTTTTGGGACTACGAGACGGTACCTCGGGAGATCCCTTGTTGAGTATTTACTTTTGAGATTACGAGGCGGTACCTCGGGAGTGCACCTTGTTGTTTATCCTTATGTGTTATGTTGTTAACTTCCTGTATTTCTCGTTGTTAAATTCTCAGCCTTTCATTGTGTTGTTATATCTTCTGCCTTATTATTATATCCCTGTAGGGCCTTGACCTGACTTTGTCACTACTCTACAGAGGTTAGGCTTGGCACTTACATGGCGTTGTTGTGGTGTACTCATGCTACTCTTCTGCACATATTTTGTGTGTAGACCAAGGTACCTCCTACCAGCCCCGCTATTAGTTGAGAGTACTTGTTGCTGCTTCGGAGACTTCAAGGTATATCTGCCAGCGTCCGTAGACCTCGGAGTCCCCCTCTATCCTTTTATGTTGTTTTTCTCCATTTTTCCTAGACACTGATGTATAGAGACAGTTAGAAATTTTCCTTAGAGTTTGCGACTTGTGACTACCGGATTTTGGGAATTGTTTATACTCGAGTGTTGGTTTACTTGTACATGCCAAGCGACATTATACAATTATATTGTTATCTGTTGAAGTTTAGTTGTTAAATTCTACTTTTATTTCGATTATTCCGAAATTGCTAGGCTTACCTAGTCGTAGAGACTAGGTGCCATCACGACGTCTTACGGAGGGAGATTTGGGTCGTGACATTATTATCAACCCGCAACTTGAATGCCAGGTTTCTTGCTCAATAATTTAATTTAGAGAATAATTTCCAGATTTTCTAATCAAGACAACTCATCTTGATAAGTTGATTTAAACTAAAGTTGGTATAACAAATTAATTTTTTTAAGTGTCTCTTCTCAATAATAACTATTTCTTATGAGAAAAAAGATTATCTACATTAGTTTGATATATGTTATATACGAAAGTATATTGCATTCTCCCCTCACAGGTGGTTCAGAGTCAGGAACCAGATAATTCCATCTAATTATTATTGATGTGCGGTGTATATTTTTATTAACAATATAACGCACAAAAGTGGGTTTTCAAAATTGAGGAAGCAAGTTAGTTTTTCTAACATGTGAGGGAGACATGATAAATAGTTGTACATCTAGATCCTCAAATAAGATAATATGAACTTGAAGTTCATAAAAAGATAATTCATCTGCAATATATTGCAAAGCATGCCAGACGCATTTGCTGACCAAATAAAGTAACTATATTCTGACAGCAAATGCTTATATTAGAATAAGTCTATGGTACGTTTAAAACATATAGACAAATCGGTTTCCAATAAAATTCTTGATAAAGAAGATGAGCAAATTATCAAAATGATCATAAAGAGGCAAGTAATCTAGAAGATCACATGACATAACACTTCATAAAATCTCAGGAGAGGTTCAGGTACCTAAAAATGTGAATGAAAAGATCTCTATGTTATGTCTTTATGTAAAAAATGAAGGTTAGAACCGATATAAAATGTCAGTTGACTACATCTATGATAGCACTAAATATATATGAGGATCTTAAGTCTGGAGAAACAATTCAAGTAAAATTGATTTCATATGAAAGACATGTAGTTTTGGACCAGCCGTTCAAATACTTGAAATTATAAAGTCAACGGTGTATGCAATCACTTTTATCTATCTTATATGTCTAGCATGGTATGCATCTAAAGTCTATTTATGTGGCTTATATGATAATCCCCGAAGGATTTAAATCGCTTAAACCATATAAAATTCTTGGTCATGAAGTACTTCATACCAAGTGCAATTTTCACATATATATCTTGCCATAACTATAAGCAAGATAATGTGATAGCGAGAGTTTTTACCTCTATGGAGTTATTGAAAAGGCCATTCCACGACATTATATGAAGACATTAAATGTAACGACCTGACCGGTTGTTTTGCTTTTTTGGAACCCCGTTCCCCTAATAAGACTCCCCGTATGTGCTTTTACTGTATTATGACTTGCGGGGATGGTTAGTTTGAGATTTTGAAGGGTTCGGGTTGAAATCGGAACACTTGGCTCCTTAAGGTTGGCTAAAAAGGCTAAGTTTGACTTCGGTCAACATTTTGAGCAAACGACCTTGGAATCAGGATTTTACGATTCCAATAGGTTTGTAAGATGATCTCAAACTTGGGCGTGTGTTCAGATCGGGTTTTGGATGACCCCGGGAGCGTTTCAGCGTCTAATAGTGAAAGATGGTTCCTTAAAGGTTTTTGAAGTTCTTTAAATTTGGTTTGGAGTAGGTTTTGGTGATATCGAGGTCCAAATGGGATTCTGAGACCGTAAATAGTTCTGTATGGTGATTTAGGACTTGCACAAAAAATTTGGTGTCATTATGAGTAGCCTAAGTGTGATTCGACGTATTCGGAGTGATTTAGAAACTTGAAGTTCATATTTTGATTCAATTTGGTGTTAGGGTGTGATTCTTGGTTTTGTTGTTGTTTTACGCATTTCGAGAGTTCGAGCATGTTCGTATTATGTTTATAGACTATTTGGTGCAGTTGGTCGGGGTCCTGAGTGGCTCGGGTGTGTTTCGAACCACCCGGAGCAAAGTATGAAAAACTAGAAATTTCTAGTTTTGGTTTCCTTCTACGCGAACGCAGGAGGACTCTTACGTTTTCAATGAAGGATTTGGGGTACTGGGGGCTGGGGGCTTTTGCCATTCACTTTTGCGTGAGCATGGACACATTCGTAGAGGCCTGGGTCCTCTAGCCTTTGCGTTCACGTGACCTGGGCCGCGTTCGCGTAGAGGAGGCTGAGTTGGGTGACCACTGATCATTCTTCGCGTTCGTGTAGGGTAGGCCAAGCAAGCATCCGCGTTTGCGAGGCTCCCATCGTGTTTGCAATGGGTAAGTTTCTTGGGCCTAGGCCGTTTGCCTTCGCGATCGCAAAGAAGGCATACATGGCAGAAACATTTTAAGGATGGGACTTACGCCTTTTTCCTCTCATTTTTCACACACTTGGGAGATTTTGGAGCTTCAAAAGGGGGGTTTCAACCTAGCTATTGAGGGTAATTTCTACCTTATGTGAGTTTAATACATAGATTATGGGTAGTGTTTAACATGTAAATTTGTGGGATTTATGGGTTAGATGGAAAACCTAGGTTTTTTTATAAAAATGGGATTTAACCATGAAATTGATTATGGAATTTAGTGAAAAACATATATTTGAGTTCATGAGGTTATAGGTAACAACTTTATAAATTTTCGGAATCCGGGCACGTGGGCCCGGGGGAGGATTTTGGGATATCACTTTGATACTTAGGATATGAACTTTGAAACATGTATTGATTATTTTATGTAACATTTGATTAGTTTCGAGTCGTTTGGCACCGAATTGAGCATTTGAGCACAATCTTGGACCGGAAAGTAGGGTTTGAGATGAGGTAAATCTCTTTTCTAACCTTGTAAGAGGGAATTAACCCCATAGGTGAATCGATTAATATATGCTCCTATTTGTGGTGGGGATATGTAGGTACGAGGTGATGAGAGTCCATATGTAGCTACTAATTATGCTTATGTCCGGGTAGTCTAAGACCCTTACCGTGCTATATTTGTAGTGTTTGTACCCTACTTGTTAACTTAATAGCTTAAATCATGTTGGAACTTGATAAAGGAATGGTAGAAGGTTAAATTTTCATTTACTTAAATTCTTGAACGGGCCACTTGACGGTTATATATAATTGGTGTTTCTTAAAATAATTGCCTCTTAATAAATCTTGAATTGGATGTTATAAAGTGTTTTCTCTTTTCGTAGAGCGGGCCGAACACATCGGTAGCAGATAGATGCATCTATGGTTCGTGTTGTTCGACCCTCGGCAGTCCACAGTTTAAATATTTTATGTTGGATCGGACCGTATGACCTCGGCATAATTTGTGCGTGATAAATCATTGGAACCATTTATAATTGATATTGCTTTATTGGCTTGAGATATAAATTGTTAAATGATGAAAATAAATTCGGGACTTAATATTTGTGAAAGTATTTTTTACTATTTCCCGTTATTGAGTTTTTAGTATAGTTCATGTAATATCATGCTTAATTATAATTTTTAACATATTATTGTTAGCCCATAATAAGTGTCAAAGTCGACCAATCGTCACTACTTCTTTGAGGTTAGACTGGATACTTACTGGGTACATGTTGTTTATGTACTCACGCTACACTTCTGCACTTAATGTGCAGGATCTAAGGCAGGTGCATCACGATATCAGTCGGGCGCGCACGTTTGATCCCTGTTATGAGACTACTCGGTGAGCTGCCTTTCGAGCCGTTCTGCAGCAGGCAGAGTCTTTTTTTGTTATTGTTCTGTCTATTTCATTTCAGACAGTAAAGTAGTAATCTTTTGTATATTCTACTAGTAGCCCATACTCTTGTGACACCGGCTCTTTGCACACACTAGTAGACTTGTGATTTTGGCTCATTCTATGGTTATGATTGCACTTAGTTACTTTCGTTTTATTTATTTTAAACATGTATTTCTTAAATCTTTTAAATTAAGGAAACTTTAATTACTTGGAAATTTATTAAAAAGAGAAATCATGTGGTTAGCTCATTGTTGGCTTGCCTAGCATCGATGTTGGGCGCCCTCACGGCCTATAATAGAATTGGGTCGTGACAACGTGCTATTAGAGCACTAGGTTCAGGTAGCTCTCACAAGTTATGGGCAAGCCTAATAGAGTCTTGCGGAGACATTCGTACTTATTTTCGAGAGGCTATAGGGTGTTAGGAAATTACTCTTTCTTCATCTCCTATCGTGCAGTTGACGGTGTACTAAGTTTCTTTCTCTTATTCTCTCACTAATGGTGAGAACTCGCACGGCGGATGTACCAGACCCGGGAGGAGTTGCTCCCCCTGTTGCTAGAGGCCAAGGCAAAGGCCGGGGGAGGGCACCAACCCGAGGTAGGGGACGAGGACATCCTAGAGCTTCCCTAGTAAAGGATACCACTATTGAGTAGCAGGGCGAGGTGCCTGCGGCAGAGCTAGACCCGGTAGATTTTGTGCCAGCACCGGGCTTTCAGGAGGTTATGGGACATATGTTGCGGTTCATGGATACTATGACCCAGGCTGGTTTATTTCCATCAGACCCATCCACATCTCAAGCGAGAGGGGGAACACAGACCCCTACTGCCCAGGCTCCGGGATATGAAACTGTTGTATATCAGACCCCGGGTGCACTACCCGTGGGCGGATCCAATCAAGTTGTAGTAGAATCACCTGAGCCTAGACCAGTTGCGGTCAGCGAGTCGCAGAAGCTAATGGATAGATGGACCAGGCTTCACCCTCCAGTTTTTGGATGTGAGCGACATGAGGACCCCCAAGACTTAATTGATAGGTGCAGGGACAGACTACACAGCATGAGTATATTGGAGTCCTACGAGGTGGATTTCACTACTTTCCAGCAAGAGGGCAGGGCCCGTAGGAAGACTACACAACATGAGTATATTGGAGTCCCATGATGTGGATTTCACTACTTTCCAGCTGGAGGGAAGGGCCCGTAGGTGGTGGCAGTCACATCTTCTCGGCAGACAAGCACGTTCTCCTCCCATGACTTGGGATCAGTTTACACACCTTTTCTTAGACAGGTATATTCCACCCTCTCGGAGGGAAGAGTTGCGGTTTAAGTTTGAGCATCTTCACTAGGGTCATATGTCAGTGATCAGTTATGAGGCGAGATTCTGTGAGTTGTCTCGCCATGCACTTATGATACTTCCTACTAATGTATAAAGAGTACAGAGGTTTTTTGCAGGGTTGCACTCAAGTATTCAGGCCACTATGGCCCGGGAGGTTGAGATGGGGACTTCTTATCAACTAGTAGTAGAGATATCTCGGAGGATTGAGGGTTACCGTAAGAGAGGTAGAGAGCAGATGCAGAGGGACAAGCAGTCCATTATTTCGGAGAGTTTATAGGTGCCCCGACTAGGGGCAGAGGTCAGTTCATGAGGGGTCAGCCCAGCAGGCCCACATATCCAGCACCGCCGCCTCCTCGGGGTACTCCAGTGCGACCATATTTCAGTGCCATGTCGTAGAATTCTTACCTCCCACCAGTTATTCAGGGTTCTTCTAGTGGGTACTCAGGACACTAGAGTTCTTCCAGCACCTATTTCAATGCCATGCCAGAGAGTTCTTACCGCCCACCAGCCATTCAGGGTTCATCCAGTGGGTATTCAGGCCATCAGGGCCAGACTTCAAGACATCAGATCATTGTACCGAGAGGTTGTTTTGAGTGCGGGGATCACAGTAATGTGCGGTGGTTCTTCCCCACGCTTCGAGGCAAGGCAGCACAACAGGGTCATCAGCCCATGATTACAGCACCAGTTGCCCGGTCGCCTAGAGGCGGAGGGCAGGCGGGTAGGGATCGTTCTATAGGTAGAGGCCTAGCAGGGGGAGGTCAGCGAGCTACTGTTTAGTCGGGCGGAGGCCAGCCAGTTGGCGCTCCAGCTAGGTTCTATGCTTTTTCAACCAGTCCAGATAAAGTGGCCTCAGATGCCGTGATCACAGGTACTATTTCTGTCTGCGGTAGGGATGCTTCGGTATTATTTGATTCAGGGTCTACCTATTCATATGTGTCATCTCTATTTTCTCATTTCCTAGATGTTCCTCGGGAGTCCTTGGGCACTCCTGTTTATGTGTCCACTCCTATGGGCGATTCTATTGTTGTAGATCGGATCTATCAATTCTTTGTGGTCACATTCTATGGTTATGAGACTAGAGCGGATCTTCTATTGCTCGATATGACCGAGTTCGAGAGTATCTTGGGCATGGATTGGTTATCTCCATATCACTCCATCCTTGATTGTCATGCCAAGACTATTACCTTGGCCATGCCAGAGTTACCTAAATTGGAGTGGAAGGGTCCGTTTGTCAGCACACCTAGCCGGATCATCTCTTTTATTTTCACGACCCAAACTGGAGGATAATGAGTAGCACCCGGGCCATACTTGCCGAGCACCAACGTACATTTTATCTAACCTTCTTTATTATCTTTAAGGGTTGGCGAGATTAATATAAATGGTAGATATGGATCATGAGCAATCAACAATAAAAGATAATGGCATGTGCATACATCACATGGGATGACAATATTGCTAAGAAACTACATATAAAGAACGAGCTACAACGCTACCATGAAAGACTATACAACCAAAATTAGCCAAAAGGCATACCAAACTATACATGAGTCGACACATGTCTATGAGCCTCTAAAGGAGCATAAGTGATGCAACATTGCCGGAACAGGGGCCCAACATACCCATAATATCTATAACAAAAATGCATACCAAGACCACGGCAAGTCCGAAGAAGGGATCTCGCCTATAACCGCTGAACTGGATATCTTACTGTGGTGGGGGAGCTGCGTCTACCTGTCTATCAGGATCTACAGCATGACATGTAGCGTCCGAAAATAAAGAGGACGTCGGTACGAATAAAGTACTGAGTATGTAAAGCAGGAAAGCATAAGTAAGAACAGTAATGTAAACGGGGATAGAGAATATACAACCTGTAACATCTGGGTACCTCTGAGGGCTACTGACATGAAATGTGTGATACATACATATATATACATAAACTTTTAAAACATCCACCTCTGTGGGCATCATCATCATCATATCGTACCCGGCCGTAATAGGCTCGGTAAAATGTACCCGGCCACGTTGAGCTCGGTAAAACCCAACTGATCAGTGGTTGCACAATAGGTGTTGTACCCGGCCGACTATAGAGCGGTTCGGTAGAGTAAAATAGATACGTATATATACAATGCATGCAGGACTTATTGGAATCATATTTTGAACCTTTCGGAGTGACAAAAGGTCGATATTCTCCGTACACGTTATTAGGACTGACTCTTCATCAAGAATCTTATAAGCATCAGGAAGTACCAACAACATTGATAACATAAGAATAAGAGGAGCAACCTCAACATCAATTGTTCCACAAGGGAAACAATGTAAGTACTGCTAGCTTCTAAGAGTAGAGTATCTTTGGAAGCTCGTTCATTGCATTATGTACAATCGGAGTCGTGCAAAAGAAGGAAAGGAATAGCCTCACATACCTTGTATATACTGTCCCAACCTCAAGCTATGCAAATGTCACGGCTCCTTAATCTACAATAAGAGAAACGACACTATCATTATCGTTTAAGCGTCGTAACTATTATGTATCGACCATAACATATTTTACGATGAAACGGACAGCACCTCCCCTATATATATGAAATCACACAAGTCAAAACAATCACAAAACAGCCCAAACAACACCAATAATAATCATATTGAGCCTCCCAAAACAGTCCACACACAACCTAATAACTTCATACATAAGACGACCACCGTAGTCGTGTCAAACGACCCGGAAATGTTACGACGAACGACCAGATCAAAACCCTACATATATATGGTGTTTCTCCAGACCTTCCTCCTCCAAAACTCCACAAAACAGAAGTGACACACGCAGCCCAACAACAACATAAAATAGTCCGCTACAAGTGAATAACTCAAACCCACGGCTTCCGATCACCGTCCTGTGAGTTCTTACAAGTATAGAACGAATTGCCATGAATTTACCGCAGAAATAATGTATGAAAGATAGCAGTAAACTTACCTTAATTTTTGGAAAGCTCATCCCTTCCCTTGGTTCTTCAAACTCTAGGTTTTACCCCCAATTAGAACTTAAAAGAGAGGGAAAAACAATTAGGGTTTGTGGATAATTTTTGGGAGGAAGTTTGCATGGGTTTAGGTCTGGTTATTTGTGATATATAATGAGGGTTATATTGCAGGAGATAAACCTTTAAATGGGCTCTTTGGCAGACCTGAAATTGCCTCTTTTTGGGCTATCATTTAACCAAGTAGGTGACACACCTACTTTTCACCTTGCAGCATGTGCAGTCTCGCAACAATTCCTATGTCTCTCTACTCCAATTTCGTATTGATAAACAGTTTAGTGCTCTGAAAACGAGACTCATAGATCTTCAATTTGGTGGGTATATCACCCCATAATTCCAAGTAGATTGGGAGAAAAGCTTAATAACATTTGACCTAAAGTTTAAGAAAAATTATGAACCTAAGTTGCGACAACTCTTGTCGACTTTTGTTTCATAACTCGTTTGACTTCAACACTATGATACGGATATTATATGATTCAAATACCTTAAAACACAAACTTTTGAGTATATTAAGCACCTCTAGGTTTACCCAAAAATACGATTTACAACATCCTTGATTCGTTTAACTTCTAATACTTGTTAACCACCCTTATACACCTTTGTATCATTTAAGACCAATATGATTAACTTCTTATCATCCCAAAGATAATCTCTTCTTGGAGTTACGTCTATTCACTTATGGTATGAACTAACGTACATGAATATGGGTCATAACCCCCTCCCCCCCCCCTAGGAATATTCGTCCTCGAATGTAAAGGTTTATAGGGAGCCTAACTCATTGTGGATTACAACGGAAACTTCCGGCCGAGTTTTTGCCCTATAAAATGGACACTAGACAAACTTGAAAGCAGTTAAACCCAACGTATTGCCTTTCAAAGCTACACAAAGCATTATGGATATGTACATTATTTGCATATCACCATTGTGTATTAAGGAAGAGTATTATCAAGCTATTGCTTACCTCATAGAGCTGTTTCACCTTCAAATGCGTCCTGCGTTCCCCTGGCATCCTCGTTATCTTCATTCTGGAATAAGTAAGGGTATTTAGACTTCATCTCCTCTTCTTCGTCCCATTTCATTTCTTTCATACCCTTGTTCCTCCACAATACTTTGACAGAAGCTACATCTTTTGTTCTCAGCTTGCGGACTTGTTGATCTAATATAGCCACTGGCACTTATTCATATGATAGATCCTCTGTAACTTGTACATTTTTTATAGGGACGACTCGTGAAGGGTCTCCAATACATTTACTCAACATATATACATGGAATACTGGATGGGCAAATTCCAATTCGGATGGCAATTCTAACTCATAAGCAACCTGTCCAATTCGTCAAAGAATTTTGTACGGACCGATATACCGTGGACTCAGCTTACCCTTCTTCCCAAAACGCATAACACCCTTCATCGGCGAGATCCTCAAGGAAACCCAATCACCAATCTGAAACTCCATATCACGACGTCGGACATCAAAATAAGACGTTTTCCTGCTTTGTGTCGTCCTCAACCTCTCTTGTATCAGTTTCACCTTCTCAATGGTTTGGTGAATCAAAAATGGCCCATATAGTTCTGTTTCACCGACTTCGAACCATCTAAGTGGTGATCTACATCTCCTACCGTATAGTGCCTCGTACGGGGCCATTTTAATACTGGAATGATAGCTATTATTGTAGGAAAATTCTATGAGTGGAAGATGGTCATCCCAATTCCCCTTGAAATCCAAAACACATGCTCTTAACATATCTTCAAGTGTATGAATGGTACGTTCAGCCTGTCTGCCAGTCTGTGGATGGAATGCAGTGCTGAGATTCACTTGTGTTTCTAAACCCTTCTGAAAAGACCTCCAAAAGTTAGATGCAAATTGCGATCCTCGATCAGCTGTGTAAGTTGTCTTAACTGGCAGAAAATGGGCACATTTTGTAAGTCGATCAACTATCACGCATATGGAGTCAAACTTATGATTAGAGCGAGGTAATCCAATAATGAAGTCCATATTAATCACCTCCCATTTCCAGGTTGGAATCTTTATATTCTGAAGCAATCCACTGGGTTTCTGATGTTCGATTTTTACTTGTTGACAATTAGGACACTGGGTCAAAAATTCTGCAATATACTTCTTCATGTTATCCCACCAATACTGCTTCTTAACATCATGATACATCTTTGTCAAGACGGGATGGATGGAATATCGGTATTGATGAATCTCAATCATAATCTTCTCTCTCAACCCTACCACATCAGGAACACATAACCGGCCCTGGTAGCTCAATGCTCCATCTGCTCCGATCTCAAAAGCCGTAATTTTACACTGTTGAATGTTGTCTCTCAATCGTACTAAGGTAGGATCTTCATATTGTTGTGCTTTTACCTCGGCTACCAAAGATGATTCTGATGTATTCTTTACAGTAACCCCTCCGTCATTAGAGTCTAACAATCTAATTCTCATATTAGCTAGCTGATGAAGCTCTTTTAGTCAACCCTTGTCTACCTGCCTCAATGTGTACTAAGCTTCCCATTGACTTACGATTGAGAGCGTCTGCCACAACATTGTCTTTACCAGTATGGTACAATATCTCGACATCGTAATCTTTCAGTAGTTCAAGCCACCTACACTGCCTCAAATTCAACTCCTTCTTCTTGAATATGTATTGTAAAATCTTGTGATCTGTGTAGATGTCAACATGGACGCCGTATAAGTAGTGCCGCCATATCTTCAAAGCATATATTACTGCAGCCAATTCCAAATCATGGGCGGGTAATTCTTTTCATACTTCTTCAATTGTATTGATGCATAAGCTATCACCATTCCATGTTGCATCAATACGCACCCCAAACCTATACCTGAGGCATCACAATATACCACATAACCTTATGTTCCTTCCGGAAGAGTGAGAACTGGAGCAGATCTCAATTGATTCTTTAACTCCTGAAAACTTCGTTCACAAGCGTCAGACCACTGGAACTTAGTAGATTTCTGTGTTAACTTAGTCAATGGTGCTGATATAGAGGAAAACCCTTCTACAAATCCCCTATAATATCCTGCTATACCTAGGAAGTTGCAGACTTCTGATGGTGTTGTGGGTCTCGGCCAATTCTTTACTGCATCGATCTTTTGAGTGTCGACATTAATACCTTCGTCAGATATCACATGGCCAAGGAATGCTACTGAGTTCAGCCAGAATTCACATTTGGAGAGCTTAGCGTATAACTTACGATCCTGAAGCGTTTGTAATACTATCCGCAAGTGGCATGCATGTTCCGCCTCCGAATGAGAATACACCAAAATGTCATCAATGAATACGATCACGAACACATCAAGATAGGGCCTGAATACAATATTCATGAGATCCATAAAAGCTGCTGGGGCATTTGTTAGCCTGAACAACATCACCAAGAACTCAAGTGCCCATATCTTGTCCGGAAGGCCGTCTTTGGAATATCCTTCTCCTTAACCCTCACCCGATGATACCCTGAACGTAAGTCAATCTTGGAGAAATACTTGGCACCCTGGAGTTGGTAAAACAGGTCATCAATCCTTGGAAGTGGATACTTGTTCTTTATAGTAAATTTATTCAACTGTCGATAATCGATACACATTCGTAACGACCCATCTTTCTTCCGCACGAACAGGACTGGTGCACCCCAAGGTGAAGTGCTAGGCCTAATGAATCCCTTATCTAGCAAGTCCTTCAACTGTGCCTTCAACTCTTGTAACTCTGTCGGGGCCATCCTGTATGGAGGAATAGATATGGGTTGAGTTCTAGGAAATACATCAATGCTAAACTCAATCTCCCTTTCAGGAGGAAAGCCTGGGAGTTCATCTGGGAAAACATCTAGAAATTTAAGGACCACGGGGATTGATTCTAGAGTAGGCGGCTTCGTCTCCGCATCCCTAACATGAACGAGATGATAAATGTAACCTTTTGAGATCATCTTCCTTGCCTTAAGATAGGAAATAAACCTACCTTTCGGCGTAGCAATGTTCCCTTTCCATTCAATACGGATTCATCAGGAAATTGAAACCTAACCATCTTCGTACGACAATCAACATTTTCATAGCATGAGGCCAACCAGTCCATTCCCATTATCATGTCGAAATCAACCATTTCTAATTCAAATAAATTCGCCGAGGTTTGACGACTACAAATTATCATTATGCAACCTCTATATACCCTTCTAGCAATCACATAATCTCCTATCAGAGTAGATACCGCAAGTAGTTTACTTATCAATTCAGGTTCAACGCCAAACGTATTAGCCACAAAAGGTGTAACATATGATAATGTAGATCCCGGATCAATCAACGCATATACATCGTAAGAAAACACAGACAATATACCTGTAATAACCTCCTGAGACGACTCGAGATCCTGTCGACCTACTAGAGCGTAGGTTCATTTTTTAGCATCGCTCGAACTCGGCATTGCACCTCGACCTCTACCACGAGCTGTCGACTGATGAAAACCCCGTGCTGGAGGTCGAACTGATGAGGAAGAACCAGACACAAATCCAGTTGCCTAAGCCATACCACCACCTTCTCTGTTAGGACAATCCCGCATCATATGGCCAGGCTGTCCTCAAGAATAGCACGCATCAGAACCTCGACGGCACAGTCCAAAGTGGGCCTTGCCACACTGGTCACAACGGGGTGTTGGGAGTCTTGTCTGACTAGTATCCCTATGATATTGCGTGCCTGATGCCCATGAACTCTGACCTGGACCAGAATAGGTAAATCAATCATACTGAGGCCTCTGAAACTGTGGAGGAGCACTAGCTATAGGTGGTGCCAAACTCCTCGAAAACTGGGTCCTACACTACCTCTGAAGTCATGAGAATACCCTAAAAATATCGTCCTCTTATGTTGGCCCCTATCCTGCTCCCTATCTACCCTTTGGTGGCGCTTACGATCCTCTAGGGTCTAGGCATAAGCCAGAATACGGGAAATATCCATGCCCTCCACCAATGAGGCTGTCGTGCACTCATTTATCAAATGTGGTCCCAACCCGTTCACGAACATATGCACCTTATCACTCATCTCGGACACCATATGCGGAGCATACCTTGCTAAAGAATCAAACTGCATGCTATACTCTCGCACACTCATATTACCTTGTCTAAGGTTCAAAAACTTATCAGCTTTAGCTCGTCGTATCTCAATTGGCAAATAGTGACGAAGAAAGGCCTCAGAAATTTCCTTCCACCCAGTTGGAGGGGCGTTCAGACCCCTGGATCTCTCCCAACATCATAGCAGAAAATCGCTAAATCCCATAACCGATAAGAAGCCAACTCTACTGCCTCTGTATCTGTAGCATGCATAACCCGTAGGGTACGATGAACCTGGTCAATAAAAGTCTGGGGGTCCTCCTTACGGTCTGATCTGGTAAACACTGGAGGGTCTAGATTAATAAAATCACGAACTCTCGTACTATCCGGTTTATCAACAGCACCGGTATTCTGCCTTTGAGCCTGAGCAGCTACCAAGATAGTCAATAACTGCACCGCACTCCACATATCCTATTCTGCAGGGCCAGACAGAGGAATTGGTGGTGCTGGGTTCCTCTTAATATCCTCTAGATGAGACGGAGTAGATGAGGTATGAGACGGCATCTCACTTGAGCCTCACTTTGACCTGCTCTAGCTTGAGGCAGCTGACTGGTACCCTCTCCCGCAGCTATATCAAGCCGTCTACTAATCGCTTTCTTCCTAGTCGAAGGCATCATTGAAAAAAATAAGGTTAATATTAAATACGAACACTAAACTCAACTCTACGCACGATCTAGATTCAGGAAGAAGGAAACAACCCTAGATGTCATGTAGTCTCCTAATTATAAATGTGGCGCGCTACACATCCATAATCAAGACTCTACTAGACACGGCTCATAGACAACCCCTAGGACAGACCTGCTCTGATACCAAGTTTGTCACGACCCAAACTGGAGGATAATGACTAGCACCTTGGCCACACTTGCCGAGCACCAACGTACATTTTATCTAACCTTCTTTATTATCTTTAAGGGTTGACGAGATTAATATAAATGGTAGATATGGATCATTAACAATCAACAATGAAAGATAATGGCATGAACATACATCACATGGGATGACAGGATTGCTAAGAAACTACATATAAGGTACGAGCTACAACGCTTCCATGAAATATTATACAACAAAAATTAGCCAAAAAGGCATACCAAACTATACATAAGTCGACACATGTCTATGAGCCTCTAAAGGAGCATAAGTGATGCAACATTTCCGAAAGAGGGCCCCGACATACACATAATATCTATAACAAAAATGCGAACCAAGACCACGGCAAGTCCGAAGAAGGGATCTCGCCTATAACCGCTGAACTGGAAAGCCTACTGTGGTGGGGGAGTTGCGTCTACTTGTCTATCAGGACCTGCATCACAACATGCAGCATCCACAAATAAAGAGGACGTTAGTACGAATAAAGTACTGAGTATGTAAAGCAAGAAAGCATAAGTAAGAACACTAATGTAAACGGGGATAGAGAATATACAACCTGTAACATCTGGGTACCTCTGAGGGCTACTGACATAAAATGCGTGATACATACATATATATACATAAACTTTTAAAACATCCACATCTGTGGGCATCATCATCATCATATCGTACCCGGCCGTAATAGGCTCGGTAAAACGTATCCGGCCACGTTGAGCTCGATAAAAACCCAACTGATCAGTGGTTGGACAATAGGTGTCGTACCTGGCCGACTATAGCGCGGCTCGATAGAGTAAAATAGATACGTATATATACAATGCATGCAGGACTCATTGGAATCATATTCTAAACCTTTCGGAGTGACGTAAGGTCGATATTCTCCATACACGTCATTAGGACTAACTCTTCATCAAGAATCTTATAAGAATCAGAAAATACCAACAACATTGATAACATAAGAATAAGAGGAGCAACCTCAACATCAATTATTCCATAAGGAAACAATGTAAGTACTGTCAGCTTCTAAGAGTAGAGTATCTTTGGAAGCTCGTTCATTGCATTAAAAGAAGGAAAGGAAGAGCCTCACATACCTTGTATATACTGCCCCAACCTCAAGCTATGCAAATGTCACGACTCTTTAATCTACAATAAGAGAAACGACACTATCGTTATCGTTTAAGCGTCGTAACTATTATGTATCGACCATAACATATTTTACGATGAAACGGACAGAACCTCCCCTATATATATGACCTCACACAAGTCAAAACAATCACCAAACATCCCATACAACATCATAATAATCATATTGAGCCTCCCAAAACAGTCCACACACAACCTAATAACTTCATACATAAGACGACCACCGTAGTCGTGTCAAACGCCCCGGAAATGTTACGACGAATGACCAGACCAAATCCCTACATCTATATGATGTTTATCCACACCCTTACTCATCCAAAACTCCATAAAACAGTAGTGACACACGCATCCCAATAGCAACACAAAACAGTCTACTGTAAGTGAATAACTCGAACTCACGGCTTCCGATCACCGTCCCGTGAGTTCTTACAAGTATAGAACGAATTTCCATGAATTTACAGCAGACAAAATGGATGAAAGAGAGCAGTGAACTTACCTTACTTGTTTGATAACTCATACCTTCCCTTGGTTCTTCAAACTCTAGGTTTTACCCCCAATTAGAACTTGAAAGAGTGGGAAAATCAATTAGGGTTTGTGGATAATTTTTGGGAGGAAGTTTGCAAGGTTTTGGGTCTGTTTATTTGTGATATACAATTAGGGTTATAATACAGGAGATAACCCTTTAAATGGGCTCTTTGTCCGACCCGAAATTGCCTATTTTTGGGCTATCATTTAACCAAGTAGGTGACACACCTACTTGTCACCTAGCAGCCTGTGCAGTCTCGCAACAATGCCTATATCTCTCTACTCTGATGTCGTATTGATAAACGGTTTAATGAGTTGAAAACTAAACTCATAGATATTCATTTTTGTGGGAATATCACCCCGTAGTTCCAAGTAGATTAGGAGAATAGCTTAATATCATTTGACCTAAAGTTTAAGTAAAATTATGAACCTAAGTTGCGACAACTCTTGTTGACTTTTGCTTCATAAATCGTTTGACTTCAAGACTATGATACGGATATTATATGATTCAAATACCTTAAAACACAACCTTTTGAGTATATTAAGCACCTCTGTGTTTACCCAAAAATACGGTTTACAACATCCTTGATTCGTTTAACTTCTAATACTTGTTAACCACCCTTATACACCTTTGTATCATTTAAGACCAACAGGATTAACTTCTTATCATCCCAAAGATAATCTCTTCTTGGATTTACGTCTATTCACTTATGGTATGAACTAACGTACGTGAATATGGGTCGTAAAATTTATGAAGGCTCAATACATGGTCGAGAAGGGTTATTTGGCTTATCTAGCTTATGTTTGGGATACTACCGCAGAGACCCCGACGATTGATTCAATACGAGTAATCCGGGAGTTATCCGATGCGTTTCCTTCTTATCTTCCAGGTATGCCACCAAGACATCGATTTCTTCATGTATTTGGCTCAAGGTACCCATCCTATATCTATCCCACTGTACCGTATGGCTCTGAAAGAGTTGAAGTAGTTGAAGGAACAGCTTGAGGAGTTGCTAGCAAAAGGGTTCGTCAGGCTGAGTGTATCACCTTGGGGTGCACCCGTAATATTTGTGAAGAAGAAAGATGGGACTATGCGGACGTGAACTGATCACCGCCAGTTTAACAAAGTCACCATTAAGAACAAGTACTCGTGGCCGCATATTGATGATCTATTTGACCATTTACAGCGTGTTAGGGTGTTCTTTAAGGTCGACTTCAGGTCGGGGTACCATCAGTTGAAGATTCGGGACTCAGATGTTCCGAAGACTGCTTTCCGTACTATATATGGCCATTATGAGTTTCTAGTGATGTTCTGATCTCGCCCAAACTCACAACACAAATATAGGTAGTGAGGCGGTCGAAGCAATAATAGAAACCCAATGCAAGTCAGGATCGAATCCACAGGGAGTTAGAATTTGGATTTGGTATATACTTAGTGTGAATGTATGATATGCCCTAGATTACTCTTCCACATTCTCGATTGTTGTTTCTACTTCTACTTTAAGCTATTGATTGCAATTGTAAAACTAGGAGATAATATTTTTGGTTTTGGTTGTATTTCAATTGATAAAAGATCTAGGGTTGTGACTTCCACTTAGTTGGTTACCTAACGGATTTAGAGCTTTAGGGCACGTTGGGTTGATCGGGATACAATATAGCAATCACACTCAATTACTCACTTTATACCTCTCGGTAATTTGAGTGACTTTGCCCCATTTGGCTTTCTCAAGTCCAAATGGATATTTCACAAAGCAAGTGATAAATGCTATAGTCAGGTCTTACTATCTCTAGGTTCGACCCTTTAATTGGGGCTATCAATTTCTTGAGTTCACCCCAATTCCTAGTTAGCCAAGTTTTCCTAGACTTAGTCTCTCTTTCTCAAGTAGAGACTAGGTCAAATATGCATGAATCAATGTTTGTAACCATTAATTCTAGAATTCAACCAATAACAAGGCTAGATATCATATACACAATCCCAAATAAACCCTAAATCAATAACTCATTAAGTACCCATACTAGAGTTGGGTCACAACCCTAGCTAAGGGTTTAGCTACTCATAGAAAATGAATAAATAAAAAAAGAAATTAAGATAGCATGCATAATAATTGATTAAGAAAAGAAAATCTAATGTTTAGAAGCTAATCTTGTACAATGTTACCCAAAACAGAAAACAAAAACGGCTCAGGTGCTCTTCACTGATACAACTTAACCTAAAAATGACAAAAAGTTCTATTTATACTAAGCTGGACATATCTAAAACAAGCCCCCGCGGAGGTTGTGCAGTCGCACAATTCTGTGTGCGGTGCACACTTTGAGCTTGACTGGTCAACTAGGCTTTCTGCGGTCGCATAAAAGTGGGATGCGGCCGCACTTCATCTGATTGTGCTGACCGCAAATTTCCCGAGTGCGGCCGAATACTTGAGAGTGGATTGGGCTGGACCTTTTTCTGCGGACCACACATTTGTGAGTGCGGCCGCACAATAATAGTGCGGCCGCACAATAATAGTGCGGTCCGCATATCTTCAATTTGCCTAAAATCACACTCCCTGAATCTCCTCTTCTGCAGTTGCACAATAATTGTGTGGTCCGCATTCTTTGAAGGAAATCCAACAATGTTTCTTCCATTGTTTGCGGCCGCATACAGTATTGTGTGGTCCCCGTTGTAGGCCTTTTTGCCTTGTTTTGGTCCTTGTCCAATTTTGAGTCATTTTTGAGTTGATTTTCACTTCTTTGGTTTGTTTCCCAACACTCCTGCAAGAAAGCACATTTCATTAGTTCTCGATAATACTTTTAAGCATTTTGAGCTAAAACGCAAGTAAAAGAGACAAAATAAGCGGTCAAATCCCTACTTATCAACTCCCCCAAACTTAATAAGGCAATTCCCACCTCCACTAGAAAAAAGGATATTTCAACTGGCCTAAGTTGAGTCAAGCACAAATCAATTGGGACCAACAATTACCCACATGCTCATGAATCATTAACAAGCCTATGATTTGAATGTTGAAGTACAAATGGCTTTAATGTGACGCTTGAGCATAAAGGGTTGACTTTGTTCATCAACGAAGCTCGCACTTTCATGCAAGTCGATGTGGATCCCAAACACTTCCTCCTATACTCTCCATAAGTTCATCTCACTCACGAATGAAGGATTCAAAACAATGACTCGATAAAGGCTCGCTCATCACTCTCAAAAGAATGTCACAAGCCCTGCTTTAAGTAACCATATGCTTGTCCCTCATGTAGATCACCACTAATGTAATCTTGCTCGGCTTGAAATCATGTAGGGATTTCTCGGCATGAAATGAAGGGTTTTGGAGTAAGGAGGTAAATATCATATTGGAATCGATTCATCTTTCCTTTAGCACTTCATATTCTCTTGTTTGCTCATACTTTGCCGACTCTTTGAGTAATTTTCTTTTCCCTTAGGGGGATTATAGAGACTTGACATCACTCTTTCTTTGTCATACTATTCACAATCTTCTTCTTTGTTTTCTCCATGCTTTGCACTTTTGCTTTCTTTTGCATCTTTTCAACCCTTTCACATTATTCACTTTCTTTTTGCGTTTTTCTTTGTTCTTCCTTTTTTTTCTTTGACTTTTCCTTTTCTTCATTTCTTTTGTCTTTGTGTGTCTTGAAACCATCTTTAAACTCCTTGTATTTGCCCCAAACTTATGTTTTTTTTTCATTTAAATCACATGAGTGCTAAAGAAAAGTCGGGTGCCAAGAGAGTCACTATAAACGGTTAAAGGCTTGTAATGTGGTTATCGAATAAAAAGGCTTTAGGATAAAAAGGGTTTACTAAGGATGATATAATTGGTGGGCCATGGACGGTTTCGAAACGGGGCAAGGAGAGCCTACAATCACTTCTCAAGCCAAGCTAACTTAGAATTTTTCCTAGAAACACATTCGGGGCAAGTTCTAGACAATTCGCACGGGTACTTGGACTTGTAACAAAATACCTCACCTCTCACACAACCGAATTATTAAAGAGAAAAGAGTCGAGGGCCACAACAACCACATTCAAGATTGAAAATCGCTAATGGTTCAACTAAACCACCAGATGATTGCCTAAATCAACACAAAAGTCACAAGGTCACTAACTAGAGCTATTTCTTTACAAAAACTTGTTTTTAATCATAAGCGCATAGTTAAGTGTGTTGGTACCAAGTGAAGCATGCTCGACTCTTATTTATTCATTAACACTACTCGTTTCTACCCAAACATCAAAAACTGACTCAATCCCTTAATAAGGTTTTCACACCATCCATCGTTGGGAAGAGCCACCTGGTTCACACAAGACCCAACTTTGGAAAGAACCGTGGCATTAAGAAAACCAAAGGCTTATTGATCACTAAAACATAAAAATAAGCTAATAAAGTAACTAAGAAGTTATACTATTAAGAAACCAAAATAAAGAAGCTATGAAATAAAGTACTGAAGGTAAAGCAAATGAAATATACAAGAGGGATGATTATATACATAATGTAAGGACCCGTAAAATTTCATAACTAAAAACGATGCCCGGTTAGATCCCTATGTTGTTATAAGCCGTGGTTCGGACCTTTAGGATTGAAAAGTACCCCAGGATTTAAAAGATAAAAAAAATCCAGAATTGCGCGGATCTGCGGTCCACTATGCGATCACAGATCAGGTATGCAGACCGCATAGTGGTCGCATACTTGGACAGTTGCTATCCATTTTGAGGACATCTATGCGGCCCAAGATGCGATCACATTTTGGAAATGCGGGCCGCATAGTTTTCGCATTCTTGTACCTTCATTTTTGTAGAGGAGGTTATACGACGCACTATGCGATCGCATAACAGGTATGCGGACCGCATAGTGGTGGCATACCTGGGCAGTCTGTTTCCCATTTTGGCCCAGCTGAGGGCCACTTATGCGACGGGAATGCGTAGTGCATAGCAGGAATGCGATAGTATTCTTGACCGCATTTCCTATGTCGGGGCTCCTAATTTCTAATTTCAAGACCCGACCCCTAGCATAATAAAATGCCCATCCCCTTCATTTTAACAACTATCTGATTAGAATATAGAGAAGGAAGAGTGAGTTCTAGTGAGAGAAAGCCACCACCTTCACCAATTTGATTCTTTATCATCACTCGGGCCTGGAAATTGATCGAGTAGGATACTATTTTCTTCACCCCAAGAGGCAAACCTCCACCTTATTAACCTTAATTCTCATGTTTTGTTAAAAAGAAGCATAAGTAGATTAGTTCATGAAGATGAGGGTTAAGAGTCTTGCATGCATGTAATTTATTTTCCATAACCTAGTAAAAGAGAGTAGATTAGAGTAATCTTTCACTAAAAAGGTATCATGCAATCTAAAGGAACACATAATGTTTGATAAAATACCCAAATAAGTTCAAGGCATGTTCATGATTACTAATTCTAAGATAAATGTGTTGCATTGTGAACTAGATTGATGGTGCTAGACGGTTCGGTAAATTGTGATAGAAATTAAAGGGAATTTCGATTCGAGGTATGTATGGCTACCTTTAATCTTTGTAGAGTCGCCTTGCTGGTGTCCGAGAATTCGGTATGAGCTCCTGGCCTATGCATATGTGAATTGAATGTTCTAATGTGTTGAGACGTAAGATTCTATTCTCTGATTGTCCTATTTGATTTTCCACGCCACCATGCTATGTGAGATTGTGAAAAGGGTGATTCCTTGTGCTTACTCTATCATGTGCAAAACACGTTATGTGCTTGAACACCTCGGTATGAAAGGTTGTGCTACCAAATGAAAGAATGATAACGAATCCAATTGTTGAATATATCTAAGTGCTAAATGTTGTGTAGTAAATAATGGATAAGAAATGTGGATTTAACTAATTGAGCTATATGTTGATGGCATACCGCATTTGACTCACTGTTTGGTAAAGATTTTTGTGGCCTTGATTTCATATGGTTATTTGGTTGTTATGAATGAATGTACTTGATGATGAGAATCTTTGTGATTAAATTGTTGGTTGATGTTTCTACAAATAATGGGAAGTAAATGTGGACTGATTTATTAAGCTAAATGATTATTACATACCGTACATGACTTACTGTTCGGTAATTACTATTGCGAACACATGTTTGTTTGGTTGGTATGAAATTATACTCTTGATGATATGAATCCTTGTGATTGAATTGTGGGTTGTTTTGTTGCTATGAAATGTGATTGTCCGGCGGGATCGGGTTGCGCGCCGCAACAGGAGGAATAAGGGTGATAAGTGAGAAGTAATAAGGGTGGAATTTGATTTTACGGTGGAATCGGGTTGCGCGCCGCAACAGAATGTAATAAGGCTAGAATGTGATTATCCGGTAGGATCGGGTTGCGCGCCGCAACAGGAAGAAATGAGGGTGGATTGTTGAGAAGGAATAAGGGTGGAATATGATTGTGTTGAAATAAGAATCTGTTAAACTCCCAATTGTGTTTGTTTTTGTATCTCTGTGTAGTAATTGTTTGGTTTCTCTGATTGTCTTATATCTTGTGTACTATTTGATTTTACTTAGAATAAAGTTTGTTCATACATGCTAGTACTATTCAACGGTACTAACGTCCCTTTTGCCGGGGGCGCTACATCTTTTATATGGATGTAGGTGGTTCCATAGCAGGTTGCTCAGTCCGCCGATAGTGGTGCCTCCTCTTCATCCCTTCAACTGTTCTGGTGAGCCCCACTTCCTCTAGGGGCCGTGTGTAGTCTATACCGTCTTCTTTTGTATATGTTGCGTCATTAAAGGTATAGCCGGGGCCTTGTTGCCGGCAAGTTTATGTAAAACTCCTAGTACTCTTAGAGGCTCCGTAGACACTATGTGGGTTATGTATATATATATATATATATATATATATATATATCTATTTTGGGCAGTAGCTGTGTTCGGTCGAAATCGTGGTCCGTATTGGAAAAGTTGTATGTATTATATATGTTTTTGGATTATCAAATGTTGAAAAGTTAAAAGAGGAAAATGAACTTATGTTGTAAATCGTACTTTGAATCTAAATTGGCTAATTCATATGGAACAATGTATATTATAGACACGAGGTAACGCGTTGGGCAGGAAAGGCAAACTAGGTATGCTCGACCGGGATCATCCGGTTAGGCGCCGGTCTCGTTCCTCGATTTTGGGGTGTGACACATGATGAGGGAGAAAATAAAGATAAAAGAAAAAGAAAAGGAGTATTAAAATTATTACAGGCCCAAATGTAATCAAATGTCATCAACAGTCATCTAAATCATCAAAATTACCAAAATAGACCACCCCCCAGAAAAAGAATAAGCATTGTCCTCAATGCTTAGCAAAATCAAAACATAAGAGGGTAGAGAGTACATAAAACTCCCTATGTGGTCTCGGGGTGACTGGCAGCATCACCACCTTCGGTATTCTCTAACCGTATCTCATCATCTCTAGGCTGAGGGACAACATGGTTGGTGAGTAGCTGAAATATCTCCTCAGTAGTACGGGTGAGAGATCTGGCTCGTCAGACTAGCCAGTTGATGCCTATGTTGAAGGTGCCTCTGTTGATGGTGTTGTTGGGTCAGCTAGTATTGATGGACCTGTCTCCATCAGTAAGTCAAAGGGCAAATCACCTACTGCTTCTAACTTCTTCACCTCTTATCTCAAACTCTCCATTGGTTTCTTCGAAGCCTGGGACTTTCTTATCTTCTTCACTTGCTTGGCCAACTCCTCAATGGAAACCCCCCCCCCCCCCCCCAAATCTTCTTTAATGTTTCCTCCACTGACGGAGGTACCTGTGACACTGCTGGAGTAGAGGACTACACTGCAATAGTACTGGATATGTCAGATAGCTTAGAAGTGGTTGTCTGTATCTAGTTGTTGAGGCTCTCCAAAGTTTGGGAGATTCGCAACGCAGTGAGAGGATAGGTGGATGAGGCTGGCACTGGAAATGAACTTGGTGGCTAGAGGATGAAGGTGGTGGCATGGAGGTTGTCCCGGTGAAAGGTTCGGCTGGTGTGGAAGGCATGGGAGTTGTAGATGGCTCAGCAGCAACCTCTGAACCTACCATCGATGGCTCGTCAGACTAACCAACAGTGGTAGTGTCCTTACCCTTGAACTTTAGGTTGTCTGCACCCTGCAAGTGATACCATGAAAAAGTCCTCTTAGTTTTTACCTTGTTTTCATATAGCCTTGGCTCCACCTTTGCATCACTGAAGTACTCTATGAGGGTGTTCGGATAGGGGTAGGACTTTTCAATTTTTTGGACCACCAATATGATTTTGGTTGACATGATGGCACCCACATTGATCGGGTAACCCCCCCCCCCCCCCCC
>ML256879.1:94103-122886 GCA_005239495.1 Nicotiana undulata
GCGGGAACCCCCCCCCCCCCCCCCATAATAGAAGCCACTAGAACTTCTCGGGGAAGTGGGAGATTGTTCTCATTCAAGCTCGGATCAATCCTGCTACACACAAAGGTTTGTCACCCTTTAGGTTCGAAATTGAGGGTGGCCTGAAGGATAGGAACTCCTGTTGTGATCCATGGTGGTGGTCCTCCGGCAGCCAAAATCTCAGCTAGCCAAGGGCGGGCAGCTTCACCCAAAGCTAACTTCTCTAAGTACTGGACTGCCTCAACTTTCTCAAAACCCACATAAGCATTCAAAGCGAAGGCATCAAACGGACTTTAAAATTTCTCACTTTTGTTGCCGTCTTGATGTGAGCTAAATTTGCGTAGAACTCCCTGACAAAGTGCTCATTTGCGTCTAAGACACTACGGGTGAACCACCTCCACCCCTTTATCTCCCAAAACTACCTAAAGACATTTGGATTATGAACATCCAAATCCTTCATCAAGAATTGTCGCTCAAGTGTGAGCGACTCCATGGGCCACAACTCCCGGAATTTGTTAAATGCTGACAGGCTGACAAATCTATCTTCCCACATTTCCCTCCTCTTTGTCCTCTCAAAACCACCCACTTGAGTGTCTCCCCCTATACCGTCATCCGGGACATCATCAATAGGTGCTAGAGGAGTAGGTGAATAGGAGGGCTCGGAACCATGTCTTCCCGCATCAGAATCAGCAGAAGAACTCTCTGTAAGCTCAATGCACAATTGATAGCGCCTAGTGGGTTGAGGTGGTTGGGATTGGGTTTCAAGGTGGACCTCCATAGAGTGACCCTCAGAGGATTCCCTTTATGGTCAATAAGAGCTGGATTCTAAGGGCTCTGTGGCCTTTCCTCTACCGGTGGTCGGCTTCTTGGTAATAGGCTTGGTTTGCACTTCCAGAGGGTGAGTGCCCTTACCTCTGCCTCGGGAGGATTCACCTCTCCCCTTTGATGTGTCGCCTCTACCACGTGATCTAACCATTTTCTGCAATACAAGTTACATATGTCAGTTGAATTCAAAACAAGTAAAACAGTTGCAGTATAGTTGCATACAATTCGTCATCAAAGAGATAGTGCAGACCGCACAATTCTAAGTGAGGCCACAGACTGTCTAGTGCGGACCGCACAATTTTGAAGTGCTGCCGCAAACACTGGAGTGCGGACCGCATAATTGTGAGTACGGCCGCACAATTTTTGGTGCGGCCGAACAAGTCCAAATCTGAAAGTTTTGATTCTATGAATTTTTAGAGTACGGCCGCACATTTTTATGCGGCCACACTTTCTCTGTGGACCGTCAGATTTTGAGTGCAGCCCGCATATTTCAAACACATCAATTCCCTATTTACCAATTATTTGGACCGCACAAAAATTTGTGCAGCCGCACAATTTGAACAGTGACGGCTCTAAACGTAGGGTTCTTGCAAATATTTCACAAATTAAGCATGATGTGCACAAATTAACAAGATTGGTGGTCTACCAAGTTCCTAATGAACATATATGAATCTACCCACATGATTTTGAAGCACATAATAAGCGCATTTGACCTTTTTAGGCCTTAAATTAACTAAGCTAAGTAAAGAAAACAAAACAAAATTTTGAGAAAAATGTAGAAAAATCTACATGAATTGAATATACCAGTAGTGAATGGTGCAGGTAAGAATCTAACTTGATGAATTGAGTGTGATTTGTGAACTATGTTTGGGTTGCACAGTGTTTTCTAGGGCTTGAAAGTTCAGAAAGTGTAAAGTGTGAATAGCGGTGAAAAGCCCTATTTATACTCTGGGTAGGTCGGTCAAAAACTCACCTGAGTTCGGCCGCAAAATTTTGAGTGCGGTCTGCACTCCTTACCTGTACATGGATGGAACTCTATAGTATGCACAAAAATGAATGCGTCCCATAACCTTGTGCAGTCCGCGTAATTTGTGTGTGGCAGCATTTTGGCCATTTTCTTGCAAAACCAAACTTCAGAGAGTTGGTGAATTTGGGTTCGAGTTGTGCGGGACGCACAATTTCTGCGATTGCAAACAATTTTGTGTGGTCCGCATAAGTTCCACGCTTGGAAATTTTTTCCAGATTGTCACTGCAATGCACACTCATTCTTTCAATTCACTTTAAAACTTGTTAGCTCAATACAAACCCTTTCTAAAAAAAGAAAGAAACATGGGTTGCCTCCCAAGAAGCTCCTGATTTAACGCCGCGGCACGACACAGGTTACCATCAACCACTTGAAGCAACGCCACAACGTGGCCATCATCAACCTTGCCAAGATAATGTTTCACCTAGTGACTATTGACTCTAAACACTTCATCATTTTTTTTCTTCAAGTCTAATGCACCAAAGGGTGTCACATGCGCAACTTCAAATGGACCACTCTACTTGGATTTCAACTTTCTTGGAAACATCCGCAACCGAGAATTGAATAATAGCACAAGATCACCTTCTTTGAACTCTTTATTCTGGATATACTTGTCATGGGGTAATTCATCTTTTCCTTGTACAAGGATGAACTTGAATATCCATGGAAACCGAATTCATCAAGCTCATTCAATTGCACCACCCTTAAGTTTGTGGCGACATCCCACTCAAGATTAAGCTTAATTGCCCACATAGCCTTGTGCTCAATTTCCACTAGTAGGTGACAAGCTTTCCCAAACACTAATCGATACAGAGACATATCAATTGGTGTTTTGTAAGCCGTTCTATAAGCCCAAAGAGCATCATCAAGTTTCTTCGACCAATTTGTATGCTTGGCATTCACGGTCTTTGAACAAATGCTCTTGATCCCCCGGTTGGAGACCTCAACTTGTCCACTTTCTTGAGGATGATAGGGGGTCGACATTTTGTGGGTGACACCATACTTTTGAGTAAAGTATCAAAGCTTTGTTGCAAAAGTGAGATCCCCCATCACTAATAATGGCCCTTGGAGTTCCAAACCTTTTGAAGATGTTCTTTTTCAAAAATGCCACCACACGTCGAGCTTCATTTTTAGGCAAAGCCACGACTTCGACCCATTTTGACACATAATCCACAGCTACAAATATGTAAGTGTTCCCACAAGAGCTCACGAATGGAACCATGAAATCAATGCCCCATATATCAAAAATGTTAATCTCCAAGATGGTAGTGAGGGGGTTCTCATTTTTCTTGGAAATCCCACCGGCCATTTGACATTCATCACAACGCTTGACAAGATCACTAGCGTCCTTGAAAAGGGTAGGCCAATAAAATCCACAACTCAAAACCTTTGTATCCGTTCTCGCTCCACCATGGTGACATATGGCGAAGAGTGGCAAGCCTCAAGAATTCCCAATTGTTCTTCCTCCGGCACACATCGTCGAATCACCCCATCGGTACAAATCCGGAAGAGATAAGACCCATCCCAATAATAGTCAAGGCAATCCCATTTGAGCTTCTTTCTTTGGTTTGAAGAGAAATCATTCGGTACAATGCCACTCACAAGATAATTAACTAAGTCGGCGAACCATGGCATCCTGGTCATAAAAATGGCTAGGAGTTGCTCGTCGGAAAATGAATCATTTATCTCAAAGCCATCATTTGGCCTCCCCCCCTTCTCCAAACGAGACAAGTGGTCCGCCACTTGGTTTTCACTACCCTTGTTTTCTTGAATCTCTAAATCAAACTCTAGTAAAAGAAGTACCCACTGCATCAATCTTGCCGTAGAATCTTTCTTGCTCATCAAATATCGAAGCGCCACATGATCGGTGTGAACATTCACCTTTGTACCCATCAAGTATGGGCGGAACTTCTCCATAGCAAAGACAATAGCAAGGAGTTCTTTTTTGGTCACTATGTAGTTGACTTGGGCATCATTCATGGTCTTACTAGCATAGTAGACCGGATGGAAGATTTTGTTGATACGTTGCCCCAATACTGCTCCAACCACCACATCACTTGCATCACACATGAGCTCAAAGGGTAAGCTCCAATTCGGTGCGGTGATAATAGGAGTAGTAGTCAACTTATACTTGAGCAATTTGAGTGCCTTCATACAATCTTCGTTGAAATGGAACTTGGCATCCTTCTCTAAAAGTTTGCACAAGGGGTTTACCGCCTTAGAAAAATTCTTGATGAATCGGTGATAGAACCCCGCATGACCCAAGAAGCTCCTCACTCCCTTCACGGATGTATGGGATGGGAGTTTAGATATCCCTCAACTTTTGCTTTATCAACCTCAATACCATGCTTTGAAATTTTGTGGCCAAGGACAATGCCTTCCTCGACCATGAAGTGACATTTCTCCCAATTCAAAATCGAGTTTGTTTCCTCACATATTGCCAATACCTTGTCCATTTTTTCCAAGAACTCTTCAAAAGAATTCCCCACCACGCAAAAATCATCCATGAAAACCTCAAGAAAGTCTTCCACCATATCGGTGAAGATAGCCATCACAAACTGTTGAAACGTCGTTGGTGCATTGCATAACCCAAATGGCATCTGCGAGAATGTGAGAGTACCATAGGGACAAGTGAAAGTGGTCTCCTCTTGGTCCTCGAGAGCAATAAGAACCTGATTGTAGCCGGAGTATCCATCAAGGAAGCAATAAAAAGCACGTCCGGCCAACCTATCCAGCATTTGATCCAGAAATGTAAGCGGAAAATAATCTTTCTGAGTGACTTTGTTGAGCTTCCTATAGTCCATGCACACTCTCCACCATGTGACAATTCTTGTGTGGATCAATTCATTCTTTCATTTGTTATCACAATCATTGCCCCTTTCTTTGGGACACATTGCACCGGAGAGGTTCACAAGCTATCGGAAACGGGGTAAACAACCCCGGCATCCAACCATTTGTTGGTCTCTTTCTTCACTACCTATTGCATTGCTTCATTTAATCTTCTTTGATGTTACACGTAGGGTTTGGCATCCCCCTCTAAAAATATCGTGTGCATGCAAAAGGCGGGGCTTATACCCCGAATATCCGCCAATGTCCATCCTATAGCTTTCTTCCTTTTTTGGAGCACCGCCAAAGTAGAGTCTACCTGCATGTTAGTCAAGCAAGAAGAAATAATAATAGGTTAAGTGTAACAAGGGGCAAGAAAATCATACCTGAGATGTGAAGGCAAAGGCTTTAACTCCAAAGTGGGAGGCTCCTTGATTGAGGGCTTTGTTGGAGGAGTCTTCCGGTTCTCAATATCTAAGGACAATTTTCGGGGTTCATAAGTATATGAACCATTCCTTGCAAAGCATTGACACATTCTACAAAGCCTTCCTTCTCATACTCATCATGATTAAGCAACATAGCTTCCAAGGTATCCTCAACATTCATCACAGCACTAACATCATCAACAATCACTTCGGTCATTAAGTCCACAAACGAACAATCTTCGTTGCTATTTGGTTGCCTCATCAATTTGCACACGTGGAAAACTACTTTATCATCACCCACCTGGAAAGTGAGCTCTGTGTGGTTATGGCCATGGCATGTCCCGTATTGTTCCCACCCTTGGGGTTCACCATTGTTCACTAGGTAGTTCCCCCTTAGGACGAGTGTTTAAATCTTGAGAGATTTGGCCAAGTTGAACCTCCAAATTGCGGATAGAAGTGTTGTGGGAGGATAATTGAGCATCAGAGTTGGCATTTTTCTCCATCATTTGTTTGAACATATTTTCAATCTGTCCCATCTCGTTATTGGAAAAACTAGAACCTTGAGACGGATATGGAGGCGGGTTACTTGGTTGTTGATACATCGGGGGCCTTTGAAATCCCGACCCACGATTCCTTTGGTTATTATTGTTCCAACCCCCTTGGTTATTTCCTCCCAATTGCCTTGGTTACCTTGATTACTCCAATTCCCTTTATTATTGTTATTTCCCCAATTACCTTGATTGTTGTTACCACCACTCCAATTGCCTTGGTGGCCTTGGTTGTTCCAGTTTCCTTGATTTCCTTGTGATCTCCATTTTTGTTGATTTTGTCCTTGAGCATTACTTCTTTGACCTTGATAATTGTTGACATATTGCACTTCGTCTTCTTGCTCATTGTACGAGTCACCTTGGTCATACCCACTATCATCTTGCACAAATTGTTCCAGACAGCTTTGCACTTGTTGACCTCTTTACCGTATCTTGTTCATCACCATATTCACACCTTCCATCGCATTCACTTGTTTCGGCCCTTTAACATGTTGAAGCTGAGCTTTGGCCAATTGGTTCGTTGTGGTTGTCAACTCGTCAATAACTTGCCCATGATCATGTAGCTCCTTGTGTAGGTGAATGAAAATTGGGTCACCTTAAGGAACATTGATCCTACCTTTCCACGCCGATGAAGTATCCACCATCTCATCCAAAATTTCACAAGCTTCGGCATAAGGCGTGTTCATGAAGTTCCCGCCGGCGAGTTGATTTACCACACATTGATTTGTTGTGTTGATCCCCCGTAGAAGGTTTGTTGGATCATGTCCTCGATCATATCATTATTCGGGCATTCTTTAACCATGGTACGATATCTTTCCCAAATCTCGTACAATGACTCATTGGGCTCTTGCTTGAACGCTAGAATTTCATCCCGTAGTATAGCCATGTGCCCTTGAGAGAAGAACTTGGCAACGAATATTTCAGCCAACTCATCCCATGTATGGATGAAATGAATGGGTAATCTCTCTAACCATTCCAATGCCTTTCCCTATAGAGAAAAGGGAAATAGCCTCAAACGTAGTGCATCCTCGAAAACATTTGCTTGCTTGCTCCCCCAACAAGTATCGACAAACCCCTTGAGATTCTTGTAAGCATTTTGGCTTGGAGCCTCGGTGAAGAATCCCCTTTGCTCAAGTAGTGTAACCATCACATTGATGATTTAGAAGTTGCCCGCCCTAATACGGGGCGGGACTATAGCACTAGCATAACCCTCGTTCGACAACACCCGGTATGTTGCCGCTCTTGGTGGAGTTGGGGGAGGGATGGGAATATTATCATGAGGTGGTCGACCTCGCCTATTTGCTTGAGGTTCGAGATGAAACACATCCCCTTGATCATTGTACACTTTCTCCCCCAATGGAATATTCCCGATGGGCTAATTGTTGAGAGCCATTCTCGTACCTATAAGCAATTCAAAAATAAAATTTGTGACTCGGAAGAAAAAGAAGACAAATCACACAAAAACCTAGATATATAGCTAAATCTTTTTAAAAATCCCCGGCAACGGCGAAAAATATTGATCTCGCCAAAACTCACACCACAAATATAGGTAGTGAGGCGGTCGAAGCAATAATAAGAACCCAACGCAAGTCGGGGTCGAATCCACAGGGAGTTAGAATTTGGATTAGGTATATACTTAGTGTGAATGTATGATATGCCCAAGATTACTCTTCCACATTCCCGATTGTTGTTTCTACTTCTACTTTCAGCTATTGATTGCAATTGTAAAACTAGAATACAATATTTTTGGTTTTGGTTGTTTTTCAATTGATAAAAGATCTAGGGTTGCGACTTCCACCTAGTTAATTACCTAACGAATTTAGAGCTTCAGTGCATGCTTGGTTGATCGGGATACAATACAGCAATCACACTCAATTACGCACTTTATACCTCTTAGTAATTTGAGTGACTATGCCCAATTTGGCTTTCTCAAGTCCAAATGGGTATTTCACAAAGCAAGTGATAAATTCTCTAGTTGGGTCTTACTATCTCTAGGTTCGACCCTTTAATTTGGGCTATCAACTTCTTCAGTTCACCCCAATTCCTAGTTAGCCAAGTTTCCTAGACTTAGTCTCTCTTTCTCAAGTAGAGACTAAGTCAAATAGGCATGAATCAATATTTGCAACCATTAATTCTAATATTCAAGCAAGAACAAGGTTAGATATCATATACCCAATCACAAATAAACCCTAAATCAATAACTCATTAAGTTCCCATACTAGGGTTGGGTCACAACTCTAGCTAAGGGTTTAGCTAATCATAGAAAAAGAAGAAATTAAGATAGGATGCATAATAATTGATTAAGGAAAGAACTCTAATGTTTAGAAGCTAATCTTATACAATGTTACCAAAACATAAAACAAAAACAGCTCAGGTTCTCCTCACTGATACAACTTAACCTAAAAATGACAAAAAGTTATATTTATACTAAGCTGAAATATGTGACAAAATGCCCCTACGGAGGTTGTGCGACCGCACAATTCTGTGTGTGGTGCGTACATTGAGCTTGACTGGTCAACTTGGCTTTCTATGGTCGCATAAAAGTGGGATGTGATCTCACTTCATCTGATTGTGCGAACCACACATTTCTGAGTGCGGCCGCATACTTGAGAGCGGACTAGGGTTGGACCTTCTTCTGCGGACTATACAATTGTGAGTGCGGCCGCGCTTTGGCTCCGACGGACGCACAATAATAGTGTGGTATGCATATCTTCAATTTGCCTAAAATCACACTCTCTGGATCTCCTCTTCTGCGGCCGCACAATAATTGTGTGGTCCGCATTCTCTGAAGGAAATCCAACAGTGCTTCTTCCATTGTTCGCGGCCGCACACAGTATTGTGCGGTCCTCATTGTAAGCCTTTTTGCCTTGTTTTGGTCCTTGTCCAATTTTGACTTCTTTTTTAGTTGATTTTCACTTCTTGGGCCCGTTTCCCAACATTTCTGCAAGAAAGCACATTTCATTAGTTCTCGGGAATGCCTTTAAGCATTTTTAGCTAAAATGCAAGTAAAAGAGAGCAAATAAGCGGTTAAAATCCCTACTTATCATGTTCTTTGGCTTGACTAATGCCCCGGCGTTGTTTATGGATTTGACGAACAGGGTGTTCAGGCCTTATATTGATTCATTTGTCATTGTCTTTATTGACGACATTTTGATCTATTCGCGCAGCATGGAGAAGCATGAAGGAGCATGAGCATCATTTGAGAGTGGTACTTCATACATTGCGGGAACAGAAGCTATATGTTAAGTTCTCCAAGTGTGAGTTTTGGCTAGATTCTGTAGCATTCTTTGGGCATGTTGTATCAGGTGAGGGTATTAAGGTGGATCCCAAGAAGACATAGGCAGTTCAAAGTTGGCCTCGTCCTACTACGGCGACTGAGATCAGGAGCTTCTTGGGATTAACAAGTTATTATTGCCGGTTTGTGGAGGGATTCTCATCTATTGCAGAACTTTTGATTAGATTGACCCAGAAGGGTGCTCCGTTCTGTTGGTCTGATGATTGTGAGGCGAGCTTCCAGAAGCTCAAGATAGCTTTGACTATAGCACCAGTCCTAGTGTTGCCTTCCGGTTCGAGGATGTATATTGTGTATTGCAATGCTTCACGCGTTGGTTTGGGTTGTGTATTGATGCAAGAGGGGTGAGTTATTGCATATGCTTCACGTTAGCTGAAAGCCCCACGAGAAGAATTATCCTATGCACGATTTGGAGTTGATCGCGATTGTTCATGCTCTTATGATCTGGAGGCATTATTATTATGAGGTGTCCTGTGAGGTTTACACTGACCATCAAAGCTTGCAGCATTTGTTCAAGCAAAGGGATCTCAATTTGCAGCAGCGCAGGTAGCTTGAGTTACTGAAGGATTATGATATCACCATTCTTTATCATCCGGGCAAGGCTAATGTAATCACGGATTCCTTGAGCGTAAAGGCAGAGAGTATGGGTAGCTAGGAATTCATTTCAGCAGAGGAGAGGCCACTAGATTCGGACATTCAGTCCTTGGCTAACTTACTTGTGAGATTGGATATTTCAGAGTCCAGTCGAGTTCTTGCATGCGTCGTTGCCTATTCTTCATTGTTGGAGCAGATCAACGCTTGACAGTTTGATAATCCGTACTTGTTGGTTCTCAGGGAGACGGTACTACAGGGTGGTCCCAAAGAGGTTACTATCGGCGAGGATGGTGTTCTGGGACTCCAGGGTTGTCTGTGTGTTCCTAATGTCAATGGCTTGAGGGAGAGGGAGAGGAGGCGCACAGCTCGATATTTTATTCATCCAATTGCTACGAAGATGTATCAGGACCTGAGGTAGCATTATTGGTGGCGACGGATGAAGAAAGACATAGTTGAGTTTGTATCTAGATGCCTAAATTTCCAGCAAGTTAAGTATGAGCACCAGAGGCCAGGCGGCCTACTCCAGCAGATGACTATACCTGAGTGGAAGTGGGAGCACATTAATATAGACTTCGTAGTTGGGTTGCCGCGGACGTTGCGGAAGTTTGATGCAGTTTGGTTCATTATCGACGGGTTGACCAAGTCGGCACACTTTATCCCAATTGTTACTACGTATACTTCACAAAGGTTGTCCCTGTTTTATATTCAGGAGATAGTTCGGTTGCATGGTGTGCATGTTTCCATCATATCAGACAGAGGCCCTCAGTTTACTTCGCATTTCTAGAGAGCAGTATAGAGTGAGTTGGGGACCCGTGTAGAGCTCAGGATAGCATATCATCCATAGACTGACGGGCAGTTTAAGCGGATAGTTCAGATCTTGGAGGAAATGCTTAGAGCATGTGTGATTGACTTTGGAGGGCAATGGAATCAATTCTTTCCCTTGGCCGAATTTGCTTACAATAACAGTTATCAGTCCAGCATCGAGATGGATCTATTTGAGGCTATATATGGTCGGCGATGTTGTTCTCCCAACGGTTTGTTTGAGCCCAACGAGGCTAAGTTATATGGTACTGGTTTGGTGAAGGATGCCTTGGAAAAGGTAAAGTTGATTCAGGAGCGGCTCCTAACAGCTCAGTGCAGACAGAAGAGTTACGCGGATCAGAAGGTGCGTGATGTATCATTTATCGTGCATGAGAATGTTCTCTCGAAAGTCTCACCGATGAAGGGTATAATGAGGTTCGGGAAGAAGGGCAACTTGCGCCCAAGGTTTATAGGCCCATTTGAGGTGTTGAGACGAGTTGGGGAGGCTGCTTATGAGCTTGCTTTGCCTCCCAGTCTATCAAAAGTTCATCCGGTATTCCACGTGTCTATGCTCCGGAGGTATCATGGTGTCTTGTCACATGTGTTAGATTTTAGCATGATTCAGTTAGATGAGAGCTTGGGTTATGAGGAGGAGCCAGTTGCCATTGTTGATAGGCAGGTTCGCCAGTTGAGGTCCAAGAGGATTTCCGCGGCAAAGGTTCAGTGGAGGGGCTAACCAGTCGAGGAGGCGACTTCCGAGTCCGAGGAGGACAGGAGGAGCAGATAGCCACACTTATTCAGCAGTCCAGGTATGATTCTAGACCCATTCGAGGACAAACGTTTGTTCAAGAGGTGGAGAATGTAACGACCTGGCCGGTCGTTTTGCTTTTTTAGAACCCCGTTGTTATACCCCATGTTTTCGTACATGAAAGTATGCCGTAAGTGAATTGATGAAAGCTCGGGAATGAGATGTTACATCCCGCATTTTCGGACGTTAAGGTTTCGTCATAAAGTTAATCGACAAAAGCTCGGGAATGAGATTTATTTGATTATAAGTATCACGCTATTTCAAACAAGGGATAAGTAAATTCGTGAATGTGAGAGGGTAAGAAAATAAATAAAAAATGAGTTTCGTCGAAGTTTGGCATTTGGGATGAAGTATGGCCCGAGATAAAATACCCGGTATTTATGGACTAGTGTCATACAAGGTTCCATATGACCATGGCAATATGATGTATAAAGTGTATTAAAAAGGAGTAGTATTTTAAGTAGTTTGAGACAATTCTTAATTATGTGGATAAGTGGTTAATCATTGGTTTAATGGGATACTAACCATGTAATTAAAGATTTGTGGATAATTGTAGATGGGGACAACCCCCCCCCCCCCCCCCCNGTCATACAAGGTTCCATATGACCATGGCAATATGATGTATAAAGTGTATTAAAAAGGAGTAGTATTTTAAGTAGTTTGAGACAATTCTTAATTATGTGGATAAGTGGTTAATCATTGGTTTAATGGGATACTAACCATGTAATTAAAGATTTGTGGATAATTGTAGATGGGGACAACCCCCCCCCCCCCTCCCCACGTGAAAGCAAGTAGAGGAGAGTCTAATGACTCTTGATTTAGGTTCTAGATTAACAAGACACATGGACTATCTATTTAGCCCTCAAAAAGGTTGAAGGCATGCATATATTAGTCATCTTTACCATTATGCTCATTTGGCATCAGAATTCCATTTTGGAGAAGACTTTGAAAGTTCAAATCAGATTTTATATTACAATAAGCAATGAAAATTATGCTCATTTGGCATCAGAATTCCATTTTGGAGAATATTTTGAAAGTTCATATTAGATTTTATATTACAATAAGCAACGGCAATTCTTAGGTTGGTAAAGAAATTCATACGAAATTGCATTGTGTAATAACAACGGAATTTCGCAATTCTAAGGGAGTGCGGTGCGATCCTTCTCAAGAACATCATACGAGTTTTTCCCTACTCCAGGTATGTTAAGGTTAAACCTTTCCTTCATTTTGGAATGATCTCGTCATTACACAAGTTTGATAACGAGGCATAAAGAAAAGGTCATATCCTGGAATTTACATAGGTTTTGCTAGTCTCGCAAGTTACAATATTTTCTTTATCGGGACTTCATATTCATTTGAGTATTTCCTTATTCCAGTCAAGAGAGCAGAGAGTATATATATATATATATATATATATATATATATATATATACAGAATCGCAGTATTTTATTACCATCGAGCTATAATAGATTGGCAGGCCCTTATTGGGCAACTTCTGATCAGATGGTAAGTTATATACCGAGCCTACTATGGCTGAGCGCCTATGAGCGAGCCCAGTTGGTCGAGATATAGATCCTAGTATGGCTGAGCACCTATGAGCGAGCCTACTACGGCAGAGCAGTTATATATATATACCGAGCCTTATAGGGCCGGCAAGCTATTTTACTTACTATATTGAGAGAGTTGAGTCAGTATCAGCAGGTAAGCATATCTTTAGATTATCTTTGACTTTCAGTTACTTTCAGTTATTATATTATCAGCTCAGTTTCAGCTTTCAGTATATTGACTTACATACTCGGTACATTATTTCGTACTGACGTCCCTTTTCTGGGGGTGCTGCATTTCATGCGTGTAGGTTCAGACAGACAAATGGGTAGACCTCCTCATTAAGTGTTGCCTGAGTTCAGCTTGATTGATAAGCTCCATGCCTTTTGGAGTTGCCTGGTTTAGAACCTTATGTATATCTTGTATACATATGTATATATGTTATGAGTAGGTCGGCGAGCTATTTCGATCACAGTATATCCATCAGTAGAGGCTTGTAGACATATTCTGTCAGTTAGTGCAGTGTGATGGGCTTGTAGGCCTTGTATGTATATTTGGTTGGTTTGTCATTTGTAGTAAGTACGACGGCCTTGTCGGCCTGGCTCTATATTGATATTTAGTCAGCATTCGTCGTTGTCTTGCAATGTGGCCCAAGGCCAAAGTATGACATCATATGTTCAGAGTGTCGCAAGTTGGTACGTAAGGATAGGTGAGGCACTGGGTGCCGATCTCGCCCCCGGGTTCGGGTCGTGACAAAAGTGGTATCAGAGCAGTTCTTTTCCTAGGGAGTCTACAAGTCGTGTCTAGTAAAGTCTTGTTTATGGGTGTGTTGTGCACCATACTTATAAGCAGGAGGCTACAAGGTATTTAGGAATGTCACTCTTTCTTCTTACTCTAGATAGTGTGGTAAAGCTCAATTGTAGGAACTCAATTTCCTATACTCTATCTTATTCATAATACGGCGATGCCTACACCCAGAAAAACAGTTGGTAAGAGATATGGTTGTGGAAGATTTGAGTTAGAAGAACTCGATTTTTGCATCATGCTTATGATGGATAAATATGAAGTATTCGGCAGACCATGTGTATACTAAGATGTGTAATCTTCTTAATAAATATCCCTAAGGCAAGAATTCCTATCCACTTTTACGATAAAAATGAAAAACAGAATCGGAAAGTAGACATAAGTTCCAGCAAGTAAAAGAAGCAAGGTGAAAAAGGGTACGAGGTACTCAGTTAATGAAGATTATCGGTACTTTCAACTTAGGAGGGAGATATAAGCATTTTGAGTTACCTTCAATAGTAACAGAGGTATGTACAATTGGTCGCACTCATCTCATTTATGCCCTATGAGGGCTAACAAAAGAAGTATAAGAGAGGGATGAATATCAGGATCCGGCTGTGGTTAGAGTGACCCAAAATGGTGGATAGACTGTTTACGTTAATTGACATTTCTGAAGGATATTGCAAATGTACTAATAGATCCCCTTCTGAGACACCCACATGGTGAGCTCTAAAATAGTGCAGCTAGATATGAGTACTACAAAGATAGGCACTGGAAACCTTGAAGGGATAAATATTACCTTAGTATGGCTCTCTACCCAAGTAGAGAAAGAATGTTAGGCAACTCGAAGAGCCAGTGGATGGAGCAAGGGACGCTAAAAGCAAAAGAATGTCTTGTTGAAGTTTTCGAAATAAAGTGATTAACAGAAATTATAGAAAGAAATAAGAAGAGAATTAATGGAGCATTATGAGTAAGACGTGATATATGGATGACAACGGTAGATCGAAAAGAACTGACAGTATTACAGAGTCTATAGTGAGGGAAAGGACGACAGGTGACAGTCCTTGAGGCAACAAATGAGTATAGTCCATAAAGTCATATATTCATTTAGAGAAATAAGTTCATGACTCTAACGTGATTACCAGAAGGAAGAGTTAGACCCAGAGTAATAGAAATCAGTATGGACTGGTGAACGAGATAAACCAAACATGAATTAGGGACTGAGTGATTTGATAATAGTCCGCATCATGAGAATTTCATATTGCATGCCGACAATAATAGAATGGACGACAGAAGAATAACCTTTGAAGGTCATTCAGGAAGACGCTCTCCTAAAGCAAGCAATGTTACCAAAGTTAAACTTAAGGGACTATGTATGTTGGTTACACTAAGTGTCACCCTCGTGGGTAAGGAATTTTGTTATCCTCGTTACAGAAGGATTATCGCTGCGGGTAAGGGTCATCGATGATGTGAAAAGATGCCAAAGAGGAAGAGGTAAAACATCTATAGGTAGATCGTCGTGGCTCCAAATATTAGTACTCCCCTAAAGGGGAAATATGTAGTGATGTGGCATTAAGTCAAAATTAAGTGGTTCTAGTAACTATGAAATAATAAAGGAAGAATGCGATAAAAAAAATGAGAAAGGGATGAGATTGCACTTATCCAATTGTTAAAGATATGCTATGATTCCAGAACGTTATGTAAGCACGACGTCAAAAAAACGAAAGTAAGAATTCCTGTCCGGGATGTTATTGATAAATATGGAGTCAGTGTGAGAGGTAAGTTAAGACAAAAGAAATAACTCAAGAAAGATTACGTGAAATATTGATGTGATAATGGGCCAATGAGTAGTTAGTAATTGACTCAGGAAGAGCCTAGTTATGGCAAAACAGGAGGTTACAGACGAGTCAGCAGATCGTGCAAGATAAACATAGTAAAACCCAATATAGTGAATTCAGCCTTGCGGTAATGTCATTGTAATACTTGAGAAATATTCATATAGGAGTTGGGATAGTTAAAGGTACCGTATGAGTATTACGGGAATAAAAGAGAGTGCCACCGGGAAGACAATTAAAATATCAGTTCAGAAGCAACCCTACAAGTACAAGGGCGTGGAAGTAAGTATTACAGATGATTATTGGCAAGGAAGGACATCAAAAGGTCTGTCGAATATACGATGTAGTAAGATCACACTTTACAAGAGTCAGAGGATCCTCCCTAAGTACTAATGAAAGACTAGCTAAGGAAAATAAGAAAGAAGGCTTCAACCGAAGCATAGTAACTTGAAGAAAAAATAAATGGTCATGTAAAAACAATATCACTACAACATTGTATGCACTCCATGAGAAAGTGGAATCTATCGCGACTAATGAACATGAAGTAAGTGATATTCGAGATCATATGGGTTCATGGGATTCTAATATTCATGAGCGCCAAGATAAGCCAAGTAGGCACGCAACAAGCGGTAGAATGACCAGAAGAAGTAATAGCTTACATTTAAAGGAAGCTGAGAAGGAACAAAAGGAAGTATTCGATCAATAATCCAAAATTAGCTCCACCTAAGAGTTCGGAGTATTATCCATGCAGCATATATGTTGACAAAAGTGGTATCGATAGCTTAAGCCTACATAGGAAAAAGGAACCTAAAGAGATGCGTCAACTAAGTAAATCAGGAGTTTGATTATTGGACCCAGAAAATTATAGACATTGTGATTGAGAACATTGTAGAATCACTCTTAATATCATAGGTCTAGTTAGAAGAATATTAGCCTCATAAAAAGTCAATATAAAGCTCTCATCGAATCATGTGAAAAGGTGCAAGTATTATAATAGAAGTTCAAGTTGTGGATGTGCATTATACCTATATGGAAGGGAGGTCATGCAGGAGATACAAGATGTGATGCGAGACTTTAAGGTAAGTAAGGTAAAGGTGAACAACATACAAGATACTCAAATGCATAAGGTTGTGAATAGTCCATACTTCAGATAGAAGGATAGAAGTGTGGGGATTCAATATCCAGGAATGATAGCAGCATCGTCAGTGGCATATCTTGAAACCTATGGGTTCTAGTTATTGAGAGGTCTAGTTAAGAGATCAAAAGAAGAGTTAGATACGAGGTGATGTCTCGCTTGATGTTCCAGAATAACACAAGGAAATCTATGGTGCAAGAAGTTGAAGAAAGGCTGCGAGTAGTATAAATGGATATGTATGGGTCGCAAGCTAAAGTATGGTAGAGCGACAAGATTGTAGAGAGACAGGAGTAAGGATAAGAAAGGGCAAGTGAGAAGGTGACGAGAATGGATAAGTCATCGGGATTAAGCCCATGAAAATGAGAGAGAGCTGATGGGTTCTCTAAATTAAGTAAAGCTCAGTATAGCCTGAATGAGCTCAAAGGAGTCTATGACTCGTAGCATTTAGAAGAAATTGAATGCTGATCTGGTAATAAAAAAATGAAGGTGTAATTGTGACAGATAAAAGATGACGTTTGGGCCTTCAATTGAATAATGAATTGAAGAAAAAAAAAGGAGAAGGAGAAAAGATTTCGCAGACGACACGAGATTAGAATACCCCCATAAGGTGAATCACGTTGAGATACTATGAAATAATATTATGGAAGTCACCTCAAATATTCCTCGATGCAACGTAAGCCATAGTGGCAAGGTATTACATAAGAAGTTTCAAGTTATCAGTGGTATATTGTAGACCAACATTAAGGCGAATCATAATGGATGGACGAAAGTCACAAAGTATGAGGTGAGACTAGGTCGTCATTCTTAAGATGAACAGTAATGAGGAAACATTAGAGGACTTAGGTTTATGCATATGAGATAAGCAACAAGAGCAAGCTGGAATTTGGTAGCAAACCTCATCAACGATAGATCGAAGAAAGAGTTATGGTATAATATGAACTACCTAGATGCAGTAAAATCATGCCGATAAACCGGGTCTATGAAACAAGATATAGCAATACTCGCAAGTTCAACGAAGTACCGAGTGAAGAACTTCAGTATACCTATATATGCCCAGAAGGACATTTTGTCAAGTTCTATATGTATTTCCAAAGTGAGGCCTAGAGACTGGCTAAAAGCTTAAGGGAAGAGTCGCATAGGCACGCATACAAGGTAAAAGTCGAATATGCTGCATGATAGAAGGTAACAATAGTTACGAGATTGAAAGGATTCCAACCATAAGTTATGGTATGAGAAAGAGGCCTAAAGGGGGGAATACCCCTAGACTTTGGAATTATTCACAAAACGGTTTCCTAGATGGCAAGGAGACTACTAAAGTAATCGAAAGACATAAGTTATGAAAATGATAAGTGCATCAGTCAACATTCGAGGACGAATATTCCAAAGGGGGGAATGATGTTACACCCCATGTTTACGTACATGAAAGTATTCTGTAAGTGAATTGATGAAAGCTTGAGAATGAGATGTTACATCCCGCATATTCGGGCGTTAAGGTTTCGTCGTAAAGTTAATCGACGCAAACTCGCGAATGAGATTTATTTTGGGATTATAAGTATCACACTATTGCAAACAAGGGATAAGTATATTCGTGAATGTGAGAGGGTAAGAAAATAAATAAAAAATGAGTTTCGTCGAAGTTTGGCATTTTGGGATGAAGTATGGCCCGAGATAAAATACGCGATATTTATGGACTAGTGTCATACAAGGTACCATATGACCATGGCAATATGATGTATAAAGTGTATTAAAAGGAGTAGTATTTTAAGTAATTTAAGACAATTCTTAATTATGTGGGTAAGTGGTTAATCATTGGTTTAATGAGAGATTAACCATGTAATTAAAGATTTGTGGATAATTGTAGGTGGGGACCAAGCCCCCACCCCCCCACACACACATGGCAGCAAGTAGAGGAGAGTCTAATGACTCTTGATTTAGGTTCTAGATTAACAAGACACATGTACTATCTATTTAGCCGTCAAAAACGTTGAAGGCATGCATATATTAGTCATTTTTACCATTATGCTCATTTGGCATCAAAATTGCATTTTGGAGAAGACTTTGAAAGTTCAAATCAGATTTTATATTACAATAAGCAACGAAAATTATGCTCATTTGGCATCAGAATTCCATTTTGGAGAAGATTTTGAAAGTTCATATTAGATTTTATATTACAATAAGCAACGGCAATTCTTAGGTTGGTAAAGAAATTCATATGAAATTGCACTGCGTAATAACAACGGAATTTCGCAATTCTAAGGGAATGCGGTGCGATCCTTCTCAAGAACATCATACGGGTTTTTCCCTACTCCAGGTATGCTAAGGCTAAATCTTTCCTTCATTTTGGCATGATCTCGTCATTACACATGTTTGATAACGAGGCATAAAGAAAAGGTCATATCCTGAAATTTACGTATGTTTTGCTAGTCTCGCAAGTTACAATATTTTCTTTATCGGGACTTCATATTCATTTGAGTATTTCCTTATCCCAGTCAAGAGAGCAGAGAGTCTATCTATCTATCTATATATATACAGAATCACAGTATTATATTACCATCGAGCTATAATCGATTGGCTGGCCCCTATTGGGCAACCTCTGATCAGATGGTAAGTTATATACCGAGCCTACTATGGCCGAGCGCCTATGAGCAAGCCCAGTTGGTCGATATACATAGACTAGTATGTCCGAGCGCCTATGAGCGAGCCTACTATGGCAGAGCAGTTATATATATATCAAGCCTTATAAGGCCGGACAACTATTTTACTTACTATATTGAGCCCTCAGGTTCGGGTCGTGACACCCGTTCCCCTAAATAAGACTCCTCGTATATGATTTTACTATTTTATGACTTGCAGGGATGGTTAGTTCAAGATTTGGAAGGGTTCGGGTTGAAATCGGAACTCTCGGTTCCTTAAGATTGGCTAAAAAGGCTAAGTTTGACTTTGGTCAACTTTTTGAGCAAACGACCTTGAAATCAGGATTTGAAGGTTCCAATCGGTTCGTATGATGATTTCAGACTTGGGAGTGTGTTCGGATCAGGTTTTGGATGACATGGGAGCGTTTCAGCGCCTAATAGTGGAAGTTGGTTCCTTTAAGGTTTTTGAAATTCTTTAAATTTGGTTTGGAGTAGGTTTTGGTTATATCTAGGTCCATATGGGATTTCGAGATCGGAAATAGTTCCATATGGTGATTTAGGACTAGCACGCAAAATTTGGTGTCATTCTGTGTAACCTAAGTATGACTCGGCGCGTTTGGAGCGATTTGGAAACTTGAAGTTCATATTTTGATTCCATTTCGTTTTGGGGTGTGATACTTGGTTTTGTTGTTGTTTTACGCATTTCAAGAGTTCGATCAGGTCCGTATTATGTTTATAAACTTGTTGGTGAAATTGGTCAGGGTCCAGAGTGGCTCGGGTGTGTTTCGGACCACTTAGAGCAAAGTATGAAAAACCAGAAATTTCTAGTTCTGGTTTCCTTCTACGTGAACGCGGGAGGACCCTCGCGTTCGGGATGAAGGATTTGGGGTATTGTGGAATGGGGGCTTTTTCCCTTCGCCTTTGCATAGCAGGGCCACATTCCCGGAGGCCTGGGTCCTCTAGCCTTCGCGTTCACGTGACATGGCACGTGTTCGCGTAGAGGAGGCTGAGCTGGGTGGTCGCTGATCATTCTTCGCGTTCACGAAGAAGCCCTCAAGTTCGCGTAGGGTAGGCCAAGAAAGCCTCTGTGTTCGCGAGGCTCCTGTCGCGTTCGGGAGGGGTAAGTTTCCTGGGCCGTTTCCGCGATCGCGAAGATGGCAGGCCTGGGCAGAAACATTTTAAAGACGGGACTTAGGCCTTTTTCCTCTCATTTTTCACACACTTGGGCGATTTTGGAGCTTCAAAAAGGGAGATTTCAACCTAGCTATTGAGGGTAAGTAATTTCTACCCAATGTGAGTTAAATACATAGATTATGGTTTGATTTTAACATGTAAATTTGTGGGGGTTAGATGGAAAACCTAAGTTTTCTTATAAAAATGGGATTTTATCACGAAATGGTTATGGCATTTAGTGAAAATCATATATTGGAGTTCATGAGGTTATGGGTAAAAACTTTCTTTAAAAATTTCAAGAATCTAGGCACGTAGACCCGTGGGTGAATTTTAGGGATTCTTCAAATAGGCTTGGGAAATCACTTTGATAGTTAGGATATGAACTTTGAAACATGTATTGATTATTTTATATAACATTTGACTAGTTTCGAGTCGTTTGGCACCGAATTGAGTGTTTGAGCACAATCTTGGACTGGAAAGTAGGCTTTGAGACGAGGTAAGTCTCTTTTCTAACCTTGTAAGAGGGAACTAACCCCATAGGTGAATTAATTAATATGTGCTCCTATTTGTGGGGGCTACGTACGCACGAGGTGACGAGAGTCCGTACGTAGCTACTAATTATGCTTATGTCCCGGTAGTCTAGGACTTATACCATGCTATATTTGTTGTGTTTGCACCCTACTTGTTAACTTAATTGCTTAAATCATGTTGGAACTTGATAAAGGAATGGTAGAAGGTTAAATTTCCATTTACTTAAATTCTTGAACGGGCCACTTGACGGTTATTGATAATTGGTGTTCCTTAAAATAATTGTCTCTTAATAAATCTTGAATTGGCTATTATAAAGTGTTTTCTCTTTTCGTATAGCGGGCCGAACGCCTCATAGCAGATAGATGCATATATGGTTCGTATCGTTCGATCCGCGACAGTGCACAGTTAAAATATTTTATGTTGGATCGGATCGTACGACCTCGGCATAATTTGCACGTGATAAATCTTTGGAACTATTTATAATTGATATTGCTTCATTGGCTTGAGATATAAATTGTTAAATGATGAAAATAAATTCGGGACTTAATACTTGTGAAAGTATTGTTTACTATTTCCTGTTATTGAGTTTTCAGTATAATTCATGTAATCCGTGCTTAATTATAATTTTTGACATATTATTGTTAGCCCATAGTAAGTGTCAAAGTCGACCCCTTGTCACTACATCTTCGAGGTTATACTGGATACTTACTGGGTACATGTTGTTTATGTACTCACGCTACACTTCTGCACTTAATGAGCAGGATCTGAGGCAGGTGCATCCGAGTATCAGGCATGCGTGCACGCTTGATCCCTGTTACGAGACTACATGGTGAGCTGCCTTCCGAGCCGTTCTGCCATAATCGGAGTCTTTCTTTTGTTATTGTTCTGTCTATTTCATTTCAGACAGTAGAGTAGTAATTTTTTGTATATGCTACTAGTAACTCATACTCTTGTGACACCAGGTCTTGGCACACACTAGTAGACTTGTGGCTTTGGTTCAATCTATGTTATGGTTGCACTCAGTTGCTTTCGTATTATTTATTTTAAACATGTATTTTTTAAATCTTTTAAATCAAAAAAAGCTTAATTACTTAGAAAACTTATTAAAACGAGAAATTGTGTGGTTAGCTCGTTGTTGTCTTGCCTAGCGCCGATAATAGATTGGGTCATGACAAATGAGTCTTACCTCACAAGGAGGAATGCGAGCAGATTTATGATATAGTATCCCATTCCTATAGATGTCCCTCTAATTTGTTTTTTTTCTTTTAGCAGCTTAAAGCCCAACCAAGTCATAGACATCCTAATTTTAAAGCACATTATGCACCATTAAACAGCATTCTGTTAGCTAGAAAAAATATGAAGTAGGAGAAGAAAGATTACAACATTGCGTAAATACATGAAATAGGAAATAGGAAATAGGAAACTCTTTTGACAGAATTTTCCTTCCATAGTAATTTCTACCATATCCATGTGAATGTGGCAAAAAACCAATAACCTTCAAAAACCTGCTTCTTTCTATGGAAGCAACCTTGTGAATAATACACCATATAATGGTTGTAAGAGTATGGACTCTCTAAAATAGAACATATTACATGAACGACTATACCATAATATAAAAGCACATACTACTGATACATAAATCACAAGTTTGAGTGGTCCAATTGGACATATGGGCTTATGCATCCATACAAATTAACACAAAATATTTTGCAACATATCTTATAAATTCGTTGTGTTCTTTCAAAAAATTTCCAAAACGAACCAAATGTTTTGTTGGTCGTCCTGTTCAAGTTAGGTCGTATGACATAAATCTAGGAAATTTGATAACTTAAACACTTTAGCAACAGGATACTTTTTTCCTCCTCCAAACAATAGTTCTTTTTACGCTTCCAACTTCCCATATAGCAGCATGGGATAAGAGGCAATTTCATCTGAATCGTCAGTTTATAGAGCTACATCGAATTTAAAATTAGTTTGGAAATTTTTTATGAAATTGGAGTAACATAGTCAACCAAGAGATTCCGACCTAGTTAAATCTGATAAATCAACAGAGATACATGCATTTAAAGAGAGAGGAGGGCAACAATTGAGATGAAAGAAAAAGGAACAAGAGATGAAGGGAAACAAAAAGACAGAGAACATTTAGCTTTGTTTCTGGTAAAGAACTCCAAGTTGTCTCCCCTTTCTGCCCTATACACTTCTAGTTCATGCCAAAAATCATCATACATAATTTGGAAGAGGAGCTAACAGGTGTACTGGGAAAAATGAAAATGATGATCTTCGTTCATGATGAGTTTACTGTGTAATCCTAATTGGTCCATGTATTATTTGACTTTGCATATTTTAATTTTTTTGGGATGAAGAAAAATGTTATTAATCACCGCAAACAAAAATACAATTTTGAAAATGTGTAAACCAGTAAAGATATACATACCTACCAGGTGGGGATCCCTAAAAACTCGCAAAATTTGTATGTCTACTTCTATGTTATTATATCTTGGCGAAATACATAAACGGCCCCTTTAAAGTGAAATAAGCTCAGTCGAGGTGTGTTGTTGATCGTTGCGACAAGTTAAATGTCTCTATATTGATCATCTATCCATTATTTTTCTCTACTGGTTACTCTTCTCATTAGACACTTATGCTACACACAAAATTTTCTGGTGCCAAAGTGCTCTGCATTTCAAATGCTATATAGCAAGGCTGCTAGAACAGCCATAAAAATTGATTTGCGTGGTTTCTCCTTATATTAAATGCACAATGAATGAAAATTAGGGATGACTTTGCTAAAATTATGAAAACGTGCCAAGGATGGATACCATATTTTCATCATGTGGATAATAAGGGAGACTTCAATATCATTTTTCATCCACCTGGATGAGGAAAATAGTATGAGGATGTAAAGTGGAGTCCAAATTTTAAACCAGATACTTTGACACCTATTTGGATTAACGTTTAACCTATCTGACATGCCTTGACACTAATAGATATAGCCATGGATTGTAAAAATGAAGACAACTCTACTAAGTCTGATGATGAACTCATTAAAGGAAATAACAGCAATATGGACCACGAAAAAGCCAGTATTTCCACTAATTCAGTTCAACATAGTATCACCCTCTTCAAAAACTTATCTCCAAGGAACAGTCAGAACACATGTGAAAGTTGCTTCATGAATAAAAGATTGTCAAGGTCAGACAACAAAATCAAAAAAGACCCCATCATTAATGTTTCAATGACTACAGCATTATCATAGAATATAAAATCTCAGGGATCTTTGGAAAGACTACTAACTCTCAAACAATAATCTAACTTCCTTTAATTTTCCTTCGATAGTCTCTGGTAGATTGTTGCGGCCAAGCGCATATCCAAGTTCAAGTAATAGAGTAGTAAATAGAGTATCGTTCCCACGAAGACTTGCGATTTTTGCACACACATGCCGCGCCCCGCGCCACATCCCGCGGTGCGCTTGTGTATTTTATCAGCAAACATGCATTTTTCTCTTGGCAGGACATTTTTACACTGCCGCGTTGCGCCCTGCGGCGCCCCATGTGGCACGGCAGTGATAATTTCTCAGAGTAAAATTGTTTCATCTTCTTTTGACATCCAGACTTGATACACGACCTCCGAACACGATCCCGACTTAATTTATAGGGCTTTTACTCAGACTTCAAAGCTCCAAATTGATCGATTTAGCTCCAAATTAACTTTTGAACTCGGAATCACTTTCTGCAAGGCATAAAACACGTACTAAGTGTAATTCACTATCATTTAAGCTCAAACACACGTAACAACAGCAACAACATACCCAATAAAATCCCACGAGTGGGGTCTGGGGAGAGTAAAATGTACGCAGACCTTACCCCTACCCCTAAAAAGGTAGGGAGGTTGTTTTCAGTAGACTCTCGGCTCAACAGGAGAGGCAATAATATCAGAAAATAAATAAAAGAAAAGGCATGTAACAACAAAGATGCCACAAAGAAAATAATAACAACGAATAAGTGAAAGGACAACAATACTATCACGACCCAAATTTCCCTCCGTTGGGTATCGTGATGGAACCTATCTTAGGGACTAGGTAAGCCTAACATTCAGAGATATAACAATAATAATACAAGAAATCTAACAGTCTCGATATGGAAATCTTGACAGAATTACAATGTTCCCAAAACCGGTAATACAAGTCATAAGCTCTACAAATTTACTCTAAAGTCTCTAATTATTACTGTTCAGAATGAATACAACAGGGTATGAATAATAAATACAAGAAGGTGACTCCGAAGCCTGCGAACGCAGCAGCAGGTTACCTTGAGTCTCCTCGTCAATGATCCGCGCAACTACTAACAATAATTACCTGGATCTGCACACAAAAATGCGCAGAAGTGTAGTGTGAGCACACCACAGCGGTGCCCAGTAAGTATCAAGACTAACCTCGATGAAGTAGTGACGAGGACTAGTCGAGACACCACTGGTCTAATAAATTAAACAGTCACCAATATTGAAATGACCGGACATAATATCTATCTAAAGGTTTTACGATATAGTTAACAACAAGGAAATAAAATGCGAACGGAATTACCGAAAACTAATCAACAGAACAACATAATAATACCAGAAGAATGGACAGAAAATACGAGCCAAAACGGAAAACCACCACACAATAAACACACTGGCAACTCAGCACTGCGTCAGTTTGTCCAAAACAGACTTTAACCAATAAACCCAATAAATTGATGAAAACTTTTAAAATCGCAGTTTATATTGAAAGCATTGAAGATATAATCATTTCAGTATAGAAGGATCCTCTTTGAAACATACTTTCTCCGAATGTGTATATATATATATATCTTTAGAAGGAGAAATCCTTAAAGCATAGTTCTTTCAAGATACGTGATTTTCAAATATACTTTCCCAATAAATGACTTTCAAATATAATTTTCTGCAAGACAAATGCTTTTCAAATATACTTTTGAAATATAACTTTTCGATCATAATCTCCTCAAGATAAATCTACCGGAACTCAGTCCGTAACTCATAATTTGTCATGCAGTACAGGGGGAAAGCTCCCGGAATACATCTGTAGTCCCAATTTAAATATGCAATGCAGTACAGGGGGAAAGCTCCCGGAATCTCGTCCGTAGTACCAATTTAAATATGCAATGCAGTACAGGGGGAAAGCTCCCGGAATCTCGTCTGTAGTCCCAATTTAAATATGCAATGCAGCCACTAAGGAAAACAACCAAAACGCGATAGAAACAGCATACATTGCCACAACAGGCGCAAAAGCAACAAAGACAGAATGCAAGGTGCGATGAACAAACCAATACAAAGACTTGAATCATAAGAATGGTAAAAACTCACTCATAAGAAGTAGCCATTGAAAGGAATGCCAAGCACAACGAGAAACAGCATAACGAGGAGAATACAAGGCAAATGTAGCAACAATTCTATATATTCAAGTTCACAACCAAAAAAACCAAATCATCCCGGCAAGGGAAGCATCTATAACCAATCTCACTTAGACAATTAGCTTCACAGAATAAACTCATCTTGAACAATGCTCAGTGATAGGCAACACCAAGGAAATTCCATCAACATGGACGATTATCAACTAAACCTAAGTAGCACTTAAGGGAAACTCATAGAAATCACAATGTACGACTCGCGGGCATGCTTGACACCAACATATAGATATTTCAATTACTGTTAAACAATTATAGGGCGAGATTATACTAGTTTTAGCCAAATAGGCAGTGTATGAAGGAAGATATAGCATAACGGGAGGAAAGGCAAAGTCTTCATTTAAGTCAATTAAGATCAAATAAGAAATAAAGGAACACTAAGCAAGTAATTTCTAATTTGAGTAGGAAGAGATGAAACTAGCAATCAGGAACTTAGATATAACAATTAAAATTTATATACGGGGAATATAAGGACCTAAAAACCCTAAAAGGGCAACCTATTTGCAAATAAGTCCAAGTACGCACTTGTCACCTCGCGTACGTGGGCTACAATCAACATAGAAGACTTAATCCTAAGGGGTAGTTCTCCCACACAAGGTTAGGCATGATACTTACCTCGACGGCGACAACCCGGTACTCAAAAACGAACTTCTCAGGTGAAAAGACCTCCGGACGGTTCAAAATCAACTAAAACAACTTCAAAATACACATAAAACGTATAAGGGTCTATTCCGAATAATAAAGCTTCAATCTTTACAAATTTATAAAAATCGACCCAAAAGTCGACCCCCGTGCCCGCACCTCGGAACCCGACAAATTTTACAAAATTTGATTACCCATTCCGATACGAGTTCAACCATACTAAATTTATCAAATTCCGATACCATTTGGTACTTCAAATCATGATTTTTCATTTTAGAAATTTTCTTTCAAAACCCACATTCTTCCTCAACTAAAAACACAAATTAAATGGTAAATTCAAGAACTAATTCAGGAAATATAATTAATTCTAGTGGAAGAACACTTACACATTCGATTTGTGTGAAAAACCCCTCAAAGAATCGCCAAAAACCGAACTTTAGAAGTCAAAATATGTTTAAAATGGCTTAACCCTCATTTTTGAAAACTTATATTCTGCCCAGGCTTCATCGAGTTGTACCTTGCGTTGTGCAGGTTGTACATCCTATTATAATTTTTTCCTGTTGTACACCTTTTATTAAAACGCCCCTAACCATTTGGAAAAGACTAGATAGTCTAGTTTACAATAGAGCTTGGTTTGACTCATTTACTGCAACTTCAATAACCTACTACTATCTAGGGCATGCTCTAGCCATACGCCCGCCCTTGTCAAAATGAACAAAAATTCAACCTCCCATATCAAATACTTTGAAATTCTGAATTGTTTAACATAACATCCTGATTTCAGTCAGGTCAATGGAAAACATTGTTGGAACCAATTATATAGCCTCCATCAGAAACTCAAAGAACCTACAAAGCACAACACAAACTTTCTTGAAATATTTATCAAGAGCCTAAAAGGTTGAAAGCTTAAATGAGAACCCTAAAATTCTACTTAGAATAGAAGAGAATTATCCGAGTGCGGAACTGAGTTTATAAGATTTTTGAAGATCCAAGACTCCATACTTAGGCAAAAATCTAGAATCAAATGGCTGGACAAACGATATGCTAACACAAACTACTTTTATATTATCATCAAAGAAAGAAGAAGGAGATTGGCAAGTAGAAAAATCATGGATGATCATTCATCAAAATCAATGGATTGGAGAAAATGGTGTTATTTCCCAAGTTGTTGTTAGGCACTATCAACAAATACTCACTCACGACAGCCAGACTAACAATTGTGAACTCTCAATTGCCTTAACAGATGCATTAATAAGGAGGATAACTTAATATTCGCTAATGAACTTTTTCATTGTGTTCTTTCGCTATCTCTTTCTTCCTTGATTATGTGTTTCTTCTATTTCACCATTGAATCCAGTGCGACAATTATTTTATTGAATCAAGAAATCGGCTAATTTTGGCAACCTCTCATTTACCCAATAATAGCCTAGAATCGTCTCTACAATCCGAGTACACGTCTGAATATCAAGATGTGTATTAAAATTAAGACATCTGAATCTGAATACACATCTGAATATATTAAAATGTGTATTAAGATCTGAATAGAAATAATTAAGACTGTTTGATTTTTAACATCTGAATGTATAAAATATATCTCTATTTGAAAATTAATAAACATAAAATTCAAATAAAATAACTAATCTAATATTCTATCAATAAAATATATATAGTTTTTAAAATATGATAGTTGTTGGTGGTGATGGCTAACGGGTGAATACCGACTAGAGGCAATGGTTGGTGGTAAGTTTGGTTGATGATGGCGGTTCATGCTAATAAGTAATAGCTAGTAGTGGTTGGTAGTGGTGACGATTATGATTGAGGATGGTGGTGGTGGTTGGTGATAGTTAATAATGGGGGGGGGGGGGGGGGGTGGAGGGTGTAT